>JAKOGI010002457.1:80000-108490 GCA_029747015.1 Carnegiea gigantea
CATCTCTTGGCCCGACCGTTTACAAGTGACAGATGGTGAAAGCCTCACAGCCATTGTAGGAGGCTTCCCTGAGCAGAACAAGATTTTGGGCACCTGGTAAGAGTACTGAGAGTTAGTTTTCTAATATGGACGGTTACTCGGCTGCAATAAGCTGTAGAAGATAAAAACTAACTTTTCCCTACCTGCGATTCAACTGGGTAGCGCCTTTCCTCTTCCCAGTGTTGAGCAACCTTAGTAACAACCTCTTTCGGATTAGCATTCCTGCTCTCGAAGCAAGACCGCATTGCCCTAGCTTGCTCTACACAAAGGAAAAGGAAGTTAGGTTAGAGCTAAGGGAAGGACAACACACAAGGGAAACATAAAATACCCTTAAACTATTTCTCAAGGATAAGGAGGCCGGCAACCACAAGGAAATAGTCATTCTCAAAATAAGAGAGCTTAGGGAGCCAGTTAAAAGGTTCCCTATCACTCGATTTGACCCTCCGGAGGGCTCTAGGCGAGCATCCTCCCAAATATAATACTGAAAATGCCACGCGGTCTCCCTTTCCTCAAAGTTCGGCTAACTAAACGAGTTCCGAACCAGCTTGCCGTCGTTCCAGTTGGGAATGTCAGCCCAACCGATCACATGATGCACAATGAGGAACTCGTATTTCCAATTTTTTTAACTCTGATTTTTTTTAGATGGCGGTCATGAAGCCCTTTCGATTATTAAAGCTATAATAGCCGATCTCCTTGGTCTCACTCAGAGTCCTCTACACTATATTCACTAACCTAAAGGCTCGGCCAGTGCAGTACAACCTGCACAGCTCACAGGTGGCGGTAAAAGAACACATGTTGTACTAAGACATAGGCAGAATTTGTGCAGGCGCCAACTTGTAGTTGTTTAAATCCTCCACGATGACCTTATGCAATGGGGATATAGGGACTCAGAAGAGGGTTACTCAATAAATAGCTATACACCCGGGGGGCAGCCTATTGACCGTGACGTCCGGATCAGGAATCACAGGCTTATAGCCTACAGGGAGGAGATACTTCTCCTTTAAGGTCTATCTCTTTAAGGTTCGTACTACCTTAGGGTTGGGAAAGTATGTGCTTGGTCTATCTCCAGGACCCGAAAGCTTTGGTGCCCCCAGGAAGCGCATCCCCTATGCGACGATCCTGGGGCAATCCTCTTTGGGCACGATCTCCCTTTGTAGTGGAGACCAAGAAGGGAGAACTAGGCAAATAGGCCTCTCCTCTCCTTTTAGGAGTGCTAGAGCTAGTAAAAAAAACCTCCACACTTTGTCTATGGGAGTTCAAAGTATAGTGTGAATTACCTACTGAATATCCTTCGGTCGTAAGCTTAGGGATGGTCAAGCTCAGGTATGGTCTCTAGTGATGAGATAATTTTGGTCCTTGCCAGCTTGCGTTCCTGAACATCAGACATACAGGAAATAGCAATGTCAATTTTCCAAGGGCAAACTACCTCTTCCTTAATGCTAAGGATGTTAGGGGTAGAAGAATACTCGCAACTAGACCACGAGGGCGGCTCGGGATCATAAATGGGCACCGCGTATGGAATCTTTTTAGGTTCCATAAAATGATTTTTTTGGGGAAAAAAGGCTACCACCTGGCCATCGATCGAGGCCGGGAGATTAGAAAATTAGGGTTCATGACCCTCCTCTCGAGGACAGGCTGACCCTTCCGGGATGGTCTCATTGGATGAACATAATGACGGCATAAGTTATTTAATATTACGAGGATACAGAAGCATGTGCTTGTGGGAGCTTAAAGAAGGTTGAAGGTTAAGGTTAAAGCTGATTAACTCTATTTGAAGGTGCAAAGGAAGAAGAGTTAAAGATTCAACGGTGAGTTTGAAGGCAGGAAGGAAAAGGGCAGAACTTCCCTGTCTAGAAAATTCACTTCTCTCTTTAAAAGTTCCTAAGAACAGACTTGGAATAGAATCCACTGGAACTCCCACAGATGGGGATGTGGGAGGGGCAAATTCGACACACCACCAGAGGCAGGGCAGACCTGGACCACCAGTCAGGCCCTAACAAGTGCCACTAAAACTCATATGCTCGTCAAATGAATAAAATAAACAATAAATAAGGCTACTCTAACATACAAGGGGATGACGAGAAGGAAAAAGAGCTCGAAGTGTGCTTTCATAGCGGGGCACAACCTATAGAAGGGTACTATACCTTTAACCCCAAGGGGCTAACTGATACTCGGCACGACCTACGACCGGTCGCTACACTTTTAGCCCCCAAGGAGCTAATAGTCACTCAGCACGGCCTGAGGTCAGTCGCTACACCTTTAGCCCGTAAAGGGGCTAAGGTTACCCAGCACGGCCTTAGGTCGATCGCTATATTTTTAGCCCCCAAAGGGCTAAGGTTACCCAGCACGGCCTGAGGCTGGTCGCTACACCTTTTGCCCCCTACGAGCTAAGGTTACCTAACATGGCATGAGGCCGTTCGCTACACCTTTAGTCCTCAAGGGGCTAACGGTTACCTGGCACGGCCTTAAGCCAGTCGTAACACCTTTAGTCCCCAAGGGGTTACGGTTACTGAGCATGGCTTGAAGCCGATCTTTACACCTTTTAGCCCCTAAGGGGCGAAGGATTCCGCAGCATGACCTAAGATCCTTCGCTATTTGCGGTGGTTAAGAAACACGACGTTAGAGCTAGCAACCACATAAGAGTATCAATTGAAGGCCAAAGGCAGTAAGTGAAAAAGTCACTCTTCATTATAGGTACAAATAATTACATGGCGACTGCAATAAAAAAGGAGCACCCGAGCCTAAGGTTATCGACCGTCCTCATCATCAGACATAGGCAGAGCCTCGTTCAACCCGGTGCTCTTCTTCTGGGTGCCTTAGGTACCGGGCCCTGCTCCTGAGGTTGCAGGAGCAGATTGGCGAGCGTTCAAAACGCTGTCTCTATTTTATTGCAGCCAGCCTTCGAAGATGAACCACCATAGACTTATTTAGGCATATTTCAGAACCACGGCCATGCCTCAACTCAGCACACATAGCTCCAAGGCCTCATTGACCACCATGGCATACGAAGTGGCCTGAACCAGTTCGAGGATGCGAAAGTCACAAGTGGCTTCTTCGGTGTCAGCTAGGATGAAGTCGGGACATAAGTTATGGTGATCCTGTAGGAAAGGCCAGGGAGGCCGAAACGTGGTCCTCAAACGCCAGTTGAATGTTTCCTGCACAAACAGAGACATCTTCTTAGTGTCGAGTTAGTAGGGGGAAGCTATGATTGAGAAACTCCTAGCAAGGCGATAACTAGACAATAACAGATATGCAGCACCGTAAAACAAACGCCCCTTTTTATATACAGAAGGGGGAACTTCCCAATGCTGTTACCACGGGAAACCTCCCGGCATAAAGATTGAGGCACAACTGTCTGCGAATGATAAGGCGTCTCTAATGGAAAATTGGCTTTTAAAATTCAACAAGTAGTCACTTTAATTGGAACCCAATACGCATTCTGCCTGCCCACCCGTTGGACCGGGGGTACATGCAAAATACGAGGGACTAATTGATTCGCAAAAGCTACACGGGCCCAACAAATATACTCATACGACTAAGCGATAACGACCATTCCTAGAACTTGAGGGCCATTCTCGTGCCCAGCAAATGAAACCGTCTTATGGCCCATTAAGAAAACACCCTGCGTGAACTTACGATTTTATCCCTGGTAACAAGGACCATAAATACATACCTTTGTTGTCACATAAGCCCCCTCTCATCCCACATCACTCCTAAAGAAATAAGAAAGTTCGGAAACAACATTTATGCGTACATGTGTATATGCCTATACATATATATATATATATATATATATATATATATATATATATATATATATATATATATATATATATATATAATTATATATCATATATATATACATATAGTATATATATATATATATAGTATATATTTATACTATTATAGTATTATATGCATGTTATGTGTGTGTTGATATATAGATATATCATATAATGTCGTTGGTGGAATGTGGTGTGTGGCATCTATATATATATATAGTAATAATATATATGTATTACTTATATATCGTATTAATATATATGTTATTGATATATATTAGTATATAGTATTATATTATACATACATACATATGATAGATACTATTATATTATATATATCTACGTATATGTCAGTATTTATCTGTATATATAATATACGTATATGTATCCATATGTACAGGTATGTATATATGTATTATGCATGTATGTGTGTGGTGTGTATATATATATATGTCTGTTTGTGTGCAGTGCTGGTGTGATCTATATTATATATAGTTAGTATATAATATATATATCTATAGATATATATATATATATATATATATATAGATATATATATATATATAAGATACATAATACATATATCTATATATATATATCTATATAATGTATATTTATATTGTATATATATATATGATGTATATGTTATTATATGTGGTATCATGTATTCTTATCAGTTATATCATTATTTTTATACATTACGTATGCGAGACTATGTGAGTATGTATATCTATATGTACATATATATATGTATTATGGCATATATATATATATATATGTACGTATGTGTATATATATGTAAATATATATATATATATGCATATATATATATATATATGTATATATATGTACATATATATACATATGTATGTATGTATGTATGTGTGTGTGTGCGTGTGTGTGTATATGTATAAATGTGTTCTTCTTCCCAAAGGGTGAACCTTCAACCACAATGAGGGAGGAAAAAGGTAGAACACGAGCTACGGTGTTTATCAGCAGTAGGAGTTCTTCTAAAAATAGGATTGTGGATCAAACGCCAAAGCCTATGAATAATTCTATAGGAATTTTGTGTGGTTCACTGGCTCAAATGACTGAAATAGTGCCCATAATGGAAGAAGCTAGAGGATCTAGAAATCGCTAAACCCTACTGTAACTAGATGTGATCCTTAATGTACCTAATCAATGCTGAAGCTCCTATGCCTCGTTAGTTGTTGTGAATGTGGGAAAAACGTTTAAATATATTTTACTAATACAATTAATGGAATAAAACGTACTACAGTTGGCTAGAAACACACTATGTCAAAAGTAGAATATTCAGCAAATGTTGTGATTTGCGGTGGTGTAGGGGAAAGTCCCCCAATTGACGTGATTTCTTAGTTTGTTCATTGATTTCGGAAAACCCTATATATTGATAAGGTAGTTCTAGCCAAAAAAGGGTACGTAGTTCGATTTATTAATGAGCAGGACAAGATGACTATATTAAACAAGGACTCTTCTTTTATGATCAGAAGCCTTTCATAGTAAATGCTTGGAATGAGGCCCTTAGCCTAGACACGAGCACATTGCAAATATTACCCATTTGGGTGCACTTTCCAGAACTAGACCTTAAATATTGGGGTATGGACAATCCTAGCAAGCTTAGTAGCATGCTAGGGGTGCTATTAAGACTGACAAACATACTATAGAGAAGTCTCTCCAAAATTATGCTAAGATGCTGATTGAAGTGTTTGTGGATGGCCCATTCCTAGAGTATATTAACTTTGTAAATGAATGGGACGTTACAACAAGGTAAAAGGTGGAGGTTGGATGGAAACCTACATTGTGTAACCATTGTAAGATGCCACAACTTGAAGAACAAGAGTATATGAAAAAGAAGGTTGTTAGATTGGAGTGGAGACTGGCTCTACGAAAGATTGCACAATAATAAGAAGTAACTGAATAAGCTTGACAAGATGTGGAACAAGTTGGGGATGAAGGGTTCAATGTGCCTAGGAGATATGTTCATAAAGGGCCTAGTCAAACACATGCTGGCTAAGTTTCGCCAATCTCAAACTCTTTTCAAAACCTAAGGGAATCAGAAATCATAGGAATTATGGTATAAGAGGTAGTAGGGTTAGACCCCCCTCAAATGGTTAAGATTAGCATATGTAACTTGAGGGCTTAAATGGCCTAAATAAGTAGAAAGATGTAAGATGCTTTCTACAGAAATACAAAGTGGGCATGGTCAGATTGTTAGAAACTAAAGTAAAGTAAGAAAACATAGATAAAGTAGATTATAGACTGACCAAATAGTGCACTACTAGGCTACTAAGGTGTCTTTACAAAATGAATTCTATATCACATTTGTGTGTGGTCACAATTAGAACACATTAAGATAAAACTATAGGATGCACTATATTCTATAGGACAAAGCATGACTGAACAATGGTTTGTGGCATGGGATTTCAATGCTGTATGATATGCTTTGGCCATATTAGGAGGTGATGATATACAAGATTTTGAGATTAAGAACTTTGCTCAATGTTTAAGTACTTGTGAATTGCATGAGTTAAAAAGCTATTGTCCCTTCTATTGTTGGAATAATAAAAGAATTTATTCCAGTATTGATAGAATCCTAACCTACAATTACTAGTTTAAAATATTACATATGATGCATGCTATATATTTGACAGAAGGCATTTCTGATCACACTTCAGTCATGCTATCTTTCCCAGGCAACCCCTGAAGTAAAGTGTCTTTCAAATTTTGTGTGATATGGTGCAATAACCTGACTTTCATAGTATGCGTTAAGATGTTACGAAGGATAAACTCAAGGGGCATAAGATGTATCAACTAGTTCAATTACTAAAGAAGCTACAAAGGCCTTTGCAAAAACTAATTAGGGATAAATATGTAGACATACACACTCAACAAGAGATCTAAATGAGTAAGCTAGAGCACATCTAAGGACTCCCACCTGATAGTCACTTTGATGGCTGATTATTCGAGCAGGAAAAAGCCCACGGAGAGCAATATATGAAGATCCTTCATTCATCTCTATCCATGATTAGACAACAATGCAAATTATAATGGCTTAATCTTGGAGATCATTGTACTAAACTAGCTCTTACCAAGATGAGAATAAAATAGGTGGTATCTTTAATGTATGCTATCTAAGATGATCATGGGAAAGTAGGGGAAAGATTCCAACAGGTTTCTCAAATCAGTGCAAACTTTTATAAGGGTTTGCTAGGGAAGCAGATCTCCAACAAGGATCATATTGATACTTTGATTATACATTATAAAGTAGTGCTTTTAGTTGACCCACAGTTGAAAATGATTACTTCTTTTTAAGGCCACAGTGTCATGGAAGCCAAATTCTCTATACACAATGTTAAATCACTGGGTTCTAATTGCTTTAGTCATACTTTTTTAAAGCTTGTTATAGTGAGATTAGACCATGGGTATGTGCTGTAATCCATGATTTCTTCAACTCAGGGAAATTGCTCATGCAATGAAATGCAATAAGATTGGTGATTATACCTTAGGTACCCTTTCCATTAATGTGTTAGAGTTTATCCCCATTTCGTTCTGCAATGCCATTTGTAAATGCATTGTAAACCTACTATGCAACAAAGTAAAAGAGGTGCTACCTAGCCTAGTGAATCAAAGCCAAGGGGCTTTGTGGAAAAAAGGAGAACTGCTATTCAATTCTCTTTTCAGTCCTTCATCCAAAACCCAACACATGCAAGAAGGTGATCAATTCCTTACATGACAATAAACATCTGGGATCTAATAAAACAATCCAACAATTCCAAAATGATCAAAGAGATAAACAGCAAATCAAGAACATAACTATTATTTGCATAAATCCAAAATCAAAACAAAGTCATAATCAAAATTACAAAGCATAAATTCAAAGATAATGAGAGAAGAGAAGAGAAGAGAAGAGAAGAGAAGAGAAGAGAAGAGAAAAGAAATGCTCAGCCAATTAATGTGCTTGAACCGTCGTGCAAACCCGGGATAGAATCTTTGCAAATCTTCACTTCAATTCTCAACTCTCTCTAAAATCCTAATCTAATTGATAAACTTGAAGAGAGGAAAAGTGGAAATGGAATGGTGTGTTGAAATGACGATGCAAGCAGCCCCTTTTATAGCAAAACTCCTAGAAGTTGATCAGCCACGAGAATAAATGACATTAAAATTACCTAGAAGTCGAAAAATCGCGAGAAAACAAAAAGCCTCGGTAGAAAGAGGTCCACCATGGACCGTGGGCATCACCATAGAGGGTCTATGGTAGCCACTATTTCGACATTCGTCTATTCTTTCTTCCTTCCGCAGCATAGTGACTAGAGGCATCCGTGGGTAGTCAAAATACACTCAATTGTGGTCAAATTTGGGGTAAGATGGTCTAAAACCCAGCACAACACAGAAAAGAATCATACCCAATCATAAATGGGGAAAGGAGTACAAACTATAACATAAAGCCTATGAATTCCTGAAAAAGTGCTACAGAACGTCCCAAAAATGAAGTATATAGAAGCATTTATCAAACTCCCCAATGCTTGAATCGTTGCTTGTCCTTAAGCAAACACTATATAAAACCGACAAGAGGAGATGCATCTAAGACTCAAACGGAACAATCTCCTTAAAGTACCCAAGTCATAGCATATCCCAAGTAAGAATAGCAATTAATGGCAACCCCAAATAGCATGCAAGACATTTCAAAATTAGGGGAAGATGAACATTTTCAAAAAAATACAAGACCACTAGCTCGATATCAAACCTGATCACCCCTAAAGAACCACAAACCATGTCATGAAAGCACATGAGATTGTATAGAGCTAAATAGGTAGAACCTCACTTTTAGGAAATGCGAATCACTCCCACTCATGTGTCTAAAATATAGCATAGGTTCACTTAAGACTCATTCCAAAGATGCAATCTACCATATGCTTGCCAAGGATGTCAAATTCTCCACCACTAGAAATGCAATGTGCATAAGAAATCAAGAGGACTTTATATAGGCTAGTAATGTGGGCTAAAAAGGTTAAGGGAAAGGAGTGGACAAATACATTTGGGACAATGTAGAGCTACTTAGCCAAGTGACTAGGGAGCAACCAACTAAAGCACCAATTAGCCAATAAGTTCACCAACACTTCAAACTCCAACAATTCAATGGACATACCCCATAAATGAAATACAAAATTAGTTAACAAAGGAGGAACACAAACTATTCACATATGCAATGCCAATCACTTATTTACTTTTGTTTTTTTTTTGAACAGCCTGACTTTATCTTCCTTTTTTTTTTTTTTCCCTTCAACATAGCTTTTGTTTCTTTTTTGTTTCTTTTTTTTTGGGAAATAAAATAAAAATTATAATTATTGAAAGGCGTAGGATCACTAACTATCAACTCACAACCGAGTATATATACATACACAATCCAAACAAGAGGGAGCCAACATCAAATGCTCAATATTATCAATCCCTCAACAAACCAACACACCAAAGCCATGTTGAACTCAATTACGCCTAAAACCACCCACTACATACTTGAAGTAATGCTCCATAGACTTTGCTTAAAGTAGGAACATGTGTTTGACTAAGAGCTAATATGAAGGGATCACAACAAAAAAAAGATTGTAGGCTCAAATAGGCTAGTAAAGGGGATAAACATGTAATACGAGTGTAGGCTATTTGGCTATGTGGCTAAAATGTTCAACAACAAAGAATGCCTCTATCATATCATCAACTATGCACATGAGAATGTGGTTTTGAGTAAGAGTGAAGGCAACTTCTAGCGATGCAACATGAAAGAGTCACACACATGAAAAAAACATGAGATTAAATATAATGAATTAGTCAAACTAAGGCTTAAAATCTCACAGGATATCTACGAATGTCTCATTAAGCTTATAAAATGACTCCATGTACAAAACATTAGTGCTAACGATTCTAAGGGATCAATCAAGACAAGGGTCAAAACAAGAAGTATTTACCAAACTATCAAGAGCACCAAAAGGGATTACACATCAAAAGTTACTCAAGCACATGAAAGCTATTTTGCCTTAACAAAAACATCATTGGAGGCTATCTCAAACCAATCCACACCATCACTCAATGTAATCCTATATGCAAACCTAAATACAACTAAATCCAAAACACTAGTGCAAATAAAAAGAAACGTAAAACTATATGATCTAATAATTATGCAAACTAATAACTGAAATAGAAAACATAGAGACTACTCTTCCCCTATGCTTAGGTAAAGCATTATTATTCAAAGAAAAGAAAGTAAGAGAAGGGGAAGGGAAAACAAAAGAGAACAATCTCACCAGGCTAGGTGCTAAGTGCACCTAAGCTAAGGCCTCCTTGCAAACGGGGCAAATGAAGCATCAGCCACTCCATCACAATTTCAAGACTCAATCCATTAAATTAGGTGTCGTTAAAACACATAGGAGCTTGTCGAACACCGCAACATAGGATTCTTAAGCATGGCAGTGAGAGAGCATCAAGATGAACGTAACAAAGAAAGTTAGTGCTCTCTTTAATAAATCAAACACCGTAGAAAAATCAGAAGAGAAATCAAAGAAAGTATTCCAAATGATTGTAGGGTTATCCACTAGGTGCATGCAATATGGGTCAAGGAAGGCATTACACTCACTAAAGTAACCTAGAAACATAAAATTATCAACATTCTCACTAAGCATACTAAACATGTTATCCTCATAGCCCAAATCATTATTAGCATAAAGAAGTATAGGATTATGAATAGGCACATCGATATAATACTTGGGGAAAGGAGAGGGTTGTAAACACATAGGTGAAATGTGGGAATGATCAAGAGGATTACGGAGAAAAATATTATCGAAACCAAGGTTAGGAGACTCCTTATGCATAAACACATCATATGACACCTCCAAAGGAATCTTATCTAGATCATGCACCTCATCTAAAGTATCATCCGACTCAAAACACGCATTAGCAACATCAAACATAGCAACAAACCCAAAAGGCTCACCCGTCTCGAATCCCATGGTCTGATCTAAAGGAAAGAATGAATCATGTAAGGCCAAGACAACATCAGTATTATCCACAGGTGATGCAAAGTCAGGTTGCGCATAATATGCATAATAAGGACACGAATTAGTAGCATGGTCAGAAGAATTACACAGATCACACCAAAAAGGAGCATAATATGATCTTGCATAAAACGCATAAGGATCAAGAAATGAATATCTAGAAACATAACTAGCCTTCTCAAACTCAAACGAATCCCAAGTAACCTACTCAAACAAATACCATGCCTCATCAACACTTCTACCATGAAAACTCCAATACTCTAAAAGAATATGGGTTTCACTATTCACACCCTCTTCAACAATGTCTAAAATTTTTCATTTACCCGCACAATAACCACATTGAGTAACAAAGACATTTGAACATTTAAAATAACACCGAAATAATTCATGTTCGAATTGGAGGAAATTAAAAATTGCCATTATTTTTTAAAATTTTTTATTTTTTATTTTTTAAAAATTTTGTTTGTTTTTTTTGGGCGAAGAAAAATATGATGCTTAGTCAAAGCTATTGAGAAAAATCCAATATTTGACACTAGCCCCCAGCGAACACGCTAAAAACTTGATACGACCACAAGGGTACGGTGTAGCAAATCAAGGTCGATCCCACAGAGACTTAGTTGATCTATTAGGTTATATTCTGTCAAGATAGGCCAAGCGAATCAATACTTGATATTGAAATTAAACCAATCTATTATCTAATCTAATGGATAAATAATCAAGGAATTATACAAATCCAGTAATATCTCAATTTATGTATTAATCAAGCACTTCTTCCTTAATTGGTTATTTTAAAACAGATGATTGAAGCATCACAACCCTCTTTCACGGTAAGTGAAATACATAAATCTAACCAATTACCATTTCTTAAGTGCTCTTAATTTATTTAGGATCATTAAGTAAGCAATTATCATATTTGTGGTTTCTCAATTGGTGTGCTCTCTCAAGGCTCCACACAATCAAATCAAATCCTAGGGTTCAAGTATCGAATTTCACCTTTTAGTCCTTCATCCAATACCCAAAACATGCAAGAAGGTGATCAAATTTCTTACAAGACAATAAACATTTGGGATCTAATAAAACAATTCAACAATTCCAAAATGCTCAAATAGATAAATAGCAAATCAAGAACGTAACTATTATTTGCATAAATCCAAAATCAAAACAAAGTCATAATCAGAATTAGAAAGCTTAAATTCAAAGAAAATGAGAAAAGAAAAGAGAAGAGAAGAGAAGAGAAGAGAAATGCTTGGCCAATTAATGCGCTTGAACCGTCGTGCAAACCCGGGATGGAACCATTGCAAATCTTCACTTCAATTCTCAACTCTCTCTAAACTCCTAATCTAATTGATAAACTTGAAGAGAGGAAAAGTGGAAATGAAAGGGTGTGTTGAAATGAGGATGCAAATAGCCCCTTTTATAGTGAAGCTCCTGGAAGCTGATCAGCCACGAGAATTAATGACATTAAAAATGCCTAGAAGTCGAAAAGCCGTGAGAAAACAAAAAGCCTTGGGAGAAAGAGGTCCACCACGAACCGTAGGCATTACCATGGAGGGTCTGTGGAGGCCACTGTTTCGACATTCTTCTATTCTTTCTTCATTCGACGGGCATAGTGACTTAGAGGCATCCGTGGATAGTCAAAATACACTCATTTGTGGTCAAATTTAGGGTAAGATGGTCCAAAACCCCATAAAAAACACAAAAAACCATACCCATGTATAAATGGGAAAAGGAGTATAAATTATAGCATAAGGCCCATGAATTCCTAAAAAAGTGCTACAAAACATCCCAAAAATGAATTATATAGAAGCACTTATCACACAACCTGATAGAAAAGTGCAATTAAGAAACTAAGGTGTGTTGTAATTCACATCAAAATAGATTTGTATAATTTACATAAACTTTTTGCTCAAAACTTTTTGCTTAATATATTGAAAAATCAAGAAGAAGAAAACTACCCAATTAAGGATTAGCCTTGAAATACGCAACAAACAATGTAATGCTATCCCAAACAATAGACTCTTCTAAGACTTTTTAAGATGAATGCAACATTGTATGGGGATATGCAGTCCAAGAATAACAACAATAACAACATCAATGTTCAATGCTACCTAAAAAGTTAGAGTCCTACCTATGTAGTTTACTGTAAAGAATAACAGGGTGAACAAACTGACAAGTGCATATAACGATGAAACCAAGTACCCAATCCTACACAAGTAATGTGTACAATAAACAATTAAGTCTAGACATTAACAATATCTCAAACTCTATCAGCAGGAGCAACAACAAATGGATACTTAAATTGAGCATAACTGATGTAAAACAAGCTGTTAAATGATTTATTAACTCAAATCAAATCTAAAATCCCTATAAGTTTAGCATCTAAAATTCTGTTTTAAGCACAAAGCCCTATAAGCACTATCGTCCACATGAAAGATCCCAATCAAGAACACTAAAATCATAAACACTTAAACTACCTAATTAATCAAATAACAAAGCCAAACCTTGCCATCACTACTAAAAATTCTCAATATTCCAACGGAAAATGCCGACCGAAAAAGAGACCGTCACACGGGCCGACGAAACATCACGGCGAAAAGATGAAAAAAGTGAACATAGCTGGTGGAATTTCCGATGGACCCCGAATCCATCGGAGATTCCGAAAGAAATCTGGGGATCAGTCAGAATCTCGATGGAAGTCCGACAGAAGTTCCGTCGGACCATGGGTCAAAGTTGACCATCAGCTCTCGTGAATCACCAAAGAAAATTTTTTTTTAAAAAAGCTTCTCTCAGATATTCCATCGGAATCCAGGCTCCGACGGAATGTCCGACGGAATATTCCGTCGGAAGCTTTTTAAAAGCTCGAACCGAGCTTTCTTTCCTCATTTCGGGCATTTTGAGTTTTGAGCCGACAGAGAGACAGAGAGAGAGAGAGAGAGAGAGAGAGAGAGAGAGAGAGAGAGAGAGCGTCCGACTGTGCCCACCGCCAGCGCAACACAACTGCTGCCGCCACCCTCAGCCCACCGCTGGTCATCCTCACCTTCCACCACCATTTGTGGCCCTTTTTATCTTATAATTTCAAGTAAGTGATGTTAGTTAAGTATGCAGTAGATTTTGCGGTAGATTTGAAAATTTTGAGCTAGAATTTAACAATTGTGTGATAAGTAGTGGTGGTTGTAGAGATTTTATTGAGTAATTTGTTGATTTTGGGTTTTGAATTTGGTTGTGTTCATGAGAATATAAAGGAAATTATTAAGTATTATTAGTAATTGCTGAGTGTTATAAAAATTGAATTGAAATTTTTTTTGGTAATTTATGGTGTGTAATTTTTAAATTACAAGTATGTAGAATTTATTATTGAAAATGCAAGTTTGATGTGGATAACTTGTGGATTTTATGATGGTTACAATTGGCAGTGAACATTTAGAAAATAATAGATTATTAATGAATGTCGGAATGTGAGATGTTGTGATGTATGATTTAGATAATATATGTAATTTTTATTTACTATGTTAGACCTACTTGTACTATATTAAGTAAAAATTTTGGATAACATTTGTAATTAGTAGATTATTTCGTATGTTAGACCTAAAATGTGATAAATTAAATGGAAGTATGCTTTGGATAATATTTGTAATCTGGATAATAAATTTGTATTATTTCTGTAAATGTTTGAATATTATATGTTGTTATGTAGATTAAATAATAGCATATTATTACCTAAATATTTGAAGTTGTAATTTGTGTGAATGATTAATATGAAGGACATGGGTCATAAGAGAAAACATATTATGAAAGGGGAAAAATTACGTTATTGTTGCTGTGAATGTTGTTATTGTCAGTGCAATGTCACAAGTTTGGATTGCAATTTCAGACATTCAAACAGGTTTACATCCTGAACTAATTGTCATAATATCTTATTTTTGTCCATTGCATATTGAATACAGTGCATGACGAACTAGTACAATAATATGTAAATCAGTGATTTAACTGTGTATGAAGTACAATGTAATCACTATATCCATTATTATTATAAATAATAAATTAACGTATACATTTTTAATGGCCTACAGTGGATAATATGGATGGATCACCCCATCAGAGGTAGATGTATTAAAAATTTTACCCAGCAGAAAAGGGTATAGACAAGAATTTTTAGATGGAGTTGAATTGTTTGATCAATTTGCAAGAAACCAGGTGCAGTTCATAAATAATGGACATTATAGATGTCCTTGTGCCAAATGCCAGAAGAGAGCTTATAGAGAACCTGATGATGTGAAATTACACTTGTGCCAAAATAGTTTTGTTAAGGGCTATTGGTGCTGGACATCTCAAGGGGGAGTAGAACCTACTTCCTATGACAATGTTGGAAATAACAACGCACAAAACTTGCATGAGCACATGGTTCCAAGTCCTATGCACGTTGGCAATACTGTACCATTTAGGGATCATGATGAAGCAATGGTGAATGATGTAATGGTTACTAATGAAGTTAATGTCAATGAGCAACCAAATGCAGAAGCTCAAGCATTCTATAATATACTTCAAGCTGCGCAGAGACCTTTATGGGATAGATGTAGTAACTAAACTGAATTGTCAAATGCCTTCAGATTGATGAGTATTAAATCTGATTACAATATACCTCGAAATTGTTTTATTGAGGTGATGCAATTGATGCATAAGAGTTGTCCGGCAGACAATCATGTCCCCAAAAATTACTCAGAGTTGAAAAAGAAGGTTTGAAGTTTGGGTTTAGATGTGCAAATCATTGATTGTTGCCGCTTCCAATGGGGAAGCATGAAAACATTTTGATCATAAACACTCAGATTTGCTTCTGAGCCTCGCAATGTGAGACTTGGTTTGTGTGCGAATGGGCTTACCCCATTTTCACAATCTGCATGGTCTTATTCAATTTGGCCTGTCGCTGTGACACCTTATAACCTTCCTCTTGATATGTGTATGACGATGCCATATATGTTCTTAAATTGCATTATACCTGGGCCAACAAATCTGAAGAATAAAATAGATGTGTACTTGTAACCTTTGATTGATGAGTTAAAAAGTCTGTGGGATGGTGTTCAAACTTATGACATTTCAATGAGGCAGAACTTCATTATGAGAGCTGCATTAATATGGACAGTAAATGACTTCCCAGCCCTTAGAATGTTATCTGGATGGAGCACTCATGGTGCTTTGAATTACCCTATTTGTATGGAGAAGTTGAAAGTACCACATTTGAAACATAGGGGCAAACCATCTATTTTGACCGTCACCATCAATTCCTGCCTAGACATCATGCATTTCGAAGAAACTGAACTGTATTTCATAGGGGAAAAGTTGTAAACAATGGTCCTCCATCTAGGAAAAATGAGGAGGAACTATACTATGAGGTTGAGAGTCTACCTAAAGTAACCACTGATGGAGATTTCATAATCTCGAGTTTTAAGGAGAATCTTCATAATTGAACCAAGTAAAGCATCTTCCAGGAGTTACCTTATTGGAGAGACCAGCTGCTATATCACAACTTGACATAATGCATATAGAGAAGAACTTTTGTGATAACATCATCAACACTGTCATGGATGTGCCTGGTAAAACAAAAGATGATGTTAAGGCAAGGTTAGATATAGCGGAGATGTGAGATCGGAGTGAGCTCAACCTAAGACATGGTGTTAATAGTTGAACACTAAAACTTAAGGCTTTCTACACCCTTTCTTTGGACAACAAAAGTGGGTGTGTGAGTGAGCGCAACAACTAACGATGCCTGATGCTTATTGCTCTGACATTGCAAACTGTATAGATATGAAGTCTGCAAAGTTTCAAAATGTGAAGAGCCATGATTGTCATGTGCTTTTACAGATGCTTATGCCAATAGCATTTCGTGGCCTTCCAAATGCTATAGTAGAACCACTCGTTGAGTTAAGTGAATTTTCAGAAATCTTTGCTCAACAGTGCAAAGGGTCGATAAGCTATAAGAAATGCAACGCAATATAAACATCATACTTTATGAATTGGGGAGAATTTTTTTAGCAAGATTCTTTAATGTCATACTTACCTGCACATTAGGCAAAAGAAGTATACCTAGGGGGTCCAGTGCAATATCGATGGATGCATCCATTTAAGAGGTAAATATGCATCCAAATGTCATGGAGCACTAAATTTAGTAGTAGTGTTGTACTAAAATACTCATATAAGTTGTAATAATTTAAGTACTTCGGTTGGCATAAGAAGAAGATAAAAAACAAAACACACCCTGAAGGATAAATGGCAGAAGCATACTTGGTGTTTGAGATATCACAATTTTCTTCGTATTACTTCGGTACTAATGTGCCTTCAATGCACATAAGATGTCGACGTAATCCGAATGACAATGATGAGCCACAAATGCAGCCTACTTTATGAGTTTTTAAAACCTAAGGTACTCTAGTCGGAAGTCATACACAGAGGTACTTAACTGATGAAGAATTGCACGTTGCACACCTTCACATATTGTTGAATTGTAACAAAATTCCACCTTATATCGAGTAAGTTCAACCTGCACCTTTTGTTGTATTGTAATGAAGTTCAATGTAAACGTAGTGCTGATGAATATCATTCTCACAGTCTATTCAAACAACAAAAATTACGTGAAAATCCTACTTCACCAGACATAAAGGTAGATGCCATGATTGAGGCCCAATTTATTTGATGGTCCAAAATAGCAGTAAGAGCTTAAACATACCTCTTGTATTATATATTAAGCTACTTCAAAACATCTCATACAATATGCTTTTCGTGTTGATTAAATTTTTAAAAATTAATGTAGGTTGAAATTGTACAGATCTTTAATGACGAACGCCAAATACACATATACCACTTGGCTCAATTGCCTTTAAGGTAAGTAGCATCTTGGTCTGCACTCAGACTCAATGGATTTCTATTTTATGCACGGAAAAAGTGTGAAGGGAAAAAGACTTTCAACTATGGCGTTTACATTAAAGGGAGCGGGGAAGGTGGATTTGAGGACAATTATTACATAATCCTCCAAGAGGTTATTCGCGTCGAATATTTTGGAGAGCCGCTTAAACAATGTATGTTGTTAAGATGTGATTGGTTTGATAACACCGCTCGAGAAACACATTGTCCGAAACTATGCCCATTTGTAGAGGTGAATGGCACATGAAGATATAGAAAATATGATCCATTCATATTTATTAGTTCTGCAACCCAAGTAATGTACATGAAATACCAAAATAGAATAAGAGATAAATCTAACTGGTGGGTTGTCATACCAAACAAACCTAGACATAAAGTGAATAACAAATTCACTTTACTAGTTGCATTTTAAGAGGAGCATTTGTCTCACATGACATTGGTGAATGACATAATTCTTGCAACTTTATTGAATGAAGAGGAAGACATTGAAGTGGTTAATGAAGAAGGTGCAAATGAGGGAAGCGCAGAGGCGGAGTAGGATGATGATTATGAAGATACTAAAGACGAAGTTGATGTCCACCTTGAAGATTCTGATGCAGATAATGAAATCGAGGATGATGACTAGACTAACTCCTATCAAATTGTACATTAAATCAATTTAACTATTTGTATATTGTATGTATATGGACTTTATCGTTGTATGCATGTAGACTTTGTCATTGTGTGCATGCAGACTTTGTTCAATGATGATACAATTCTCATTGTTTGATTTGGTGAAGTTGTTTACTTATTGTATCTTATGTTATTTGATCACTAGGCTTTGTATCTTTATCCTAAAGATGTTAGGTATGCAATGTGGATGTGGTGGTGGACGTGGTAGAAATCGGGAAAGAGGTCATAATAACCAAAGTGGCCAAGCAGAGGAAGCATTTAAGGATGGCAAAACTACCAAGACATCTCTTACAACCCTTTTCTCGATCTCAACAGCATCTAAAACATGCAATTCACCTAAAACATACCTCAAACTTCTACGTTCCCCCATGTTAACCTTTCCTTCTTCCAGTCACAAAGGCCCAATAACACTCAGACTCAAGGAGCATTTATGGCTAACCAATTTAGCTCCTACATCCCTGTACCACCTGTTATTCCATAACACAATAAAGAAAGGGGTCGGAACCATAGTAAAGATGCTTCAAGCCATGGGAACACGTCCAATAAGGTGCTTATCAAGCCAGATGGTAACGAGTAAGTGATTATACATTTCTAGTTTTGCATATTCAGAACCCAAAGATATATATAACTGTTTGTTATGAACATAAATTTCTAACTGTGTTTCTTATTTGCAAGCTTCTTTCCCTACGATGTGGTGTTTAAAATTACAAAGATATTCCTGAGTAAATTTTCTGAGCCGTGGCCATCATGGGGTAAAGTCCCTAAATCACAATGGGATCTGTGGTTCGGTGAGTTCAAGGTAAGATAAATTAATAAATTCGCTATACTTGTAGATATATTCTTGACAGAAAGATTATTTATGTTTTGCTGACTGCTATGTTACAGAAGCATTTCTATTAGGCTCCAGAGCATGACTTCCAGATTAGGAGGAATTTTGAGGAGAAGGGGGCTAGTAGATTGAAAGATACATTTGGGAGCTAAGAAAAAAGAACAAGCAGCCATTGTGGTTGTCTGACAGCACTTGGAAGTCACTTTAAGAGTACTGGACTTCTGAAAAATTTAAAAAGATGAGTGCACAAGCAAAAAAAGAACCAGAAAAGTGACCAGGATGGCTTAGGTTCTTCTTTGCGTACATGTGGTTCGATCCCATTTAGTGAGCAAAAGAGACATTTAGTAAGTGGTTCATTAATTTCTTGCATCCTGTACTTTCTATATGTTTTGCAATGTAGGAAGAACTCTCACCTATTTCAACTTATTTGCATATTGCATAGGCTAAGAAGCTTCAAAGGGAGCTGACTGCAATAGAACTATTTAAACACACTCATTAACATGAGTAAGATAACACATAGGTTGATAAGAAATCAGAAAAAACATATGCAAGTAACCTCTACTTTTTACGTGTTTAAAATGTTCTTACTCGTGCGATTTTGATGCTAAATCTGCATCATACAATATTTTTAATCTTATTTTATAAACTGAGCATCAACAGAAATGGGAACAAATCAGGAACTCCCAATCTTCTACAGATCCTACCTCCAATCCATCTGAAATTCCATCTGAGATAGAGCTATGGGTGCAAGGCAACTTAAACAAAAAATGGTGCGTGTATGGTAGGCTCAGGAGGGTGAAACTTAAGCACCTGTTCAAGTTCACACCAACATCTAGGAGTAGTCAGGCGTGTGAGACGGTCACCCAATTGAACAATGAGTTAAGTATAATGGTAGAGATAAACCGTCGAACAGAAGAGAGGAAATGTCATTTAGAAGAGAAAGTCATGATGTTGAGTGAACAACTTAGTAGGGTGCAATACACACTAAGTCTGTTCATTTGATCTCAACAAGCATCTGGCTCTAGATCACACCCACCTCCTTCTTCACGCCCTCGACAGCACCGTCACCCTACTTATGCTCCTCCTCCTCCTCCTCCTCCTCCTCCTCCTCAACCCTAATGCCTAGATGATGATGATGATGATGATGATGATGATGATGATGGTGGTGGTAATGGTGATGATGATGGTGATGGTGATGACCATGGGTATGATCCGTACTCTAGCTACAACTATTTTAAGTATTAGAACTTTTAACGTTATGTGAATTTGATGTTGTGTTATGTGTATTTGCTACACCGGTTTGGGATTATGCAACAATAATTTGGGATTGTGAAAACTTTGTAGTTGTGATGGTTGAATGAAAGTAACCACATGTGGCAGTTACTTTCTGAATTAGTTAGAATATGATGTCGGTGCTGTTGTGTACAACTCAACACTTGTGCTGGTTGAATGAACATAACCACGTGTGGTGGTTACATTATTGTGATAGATATATCACGTGTGGTGGTTGTCAATGTTGCACTTGCAGGTTTGTTGAACTTGTAATTGGGATGTTTAAGTTGCACAATTGTTTTTGCAAAAATGGACAAAAATTCCAACGGATTTTACGGTCGAAATAGGGTATTCTGACGGAATACCGATGGACTCCGATGGAATTCCTAGCTTTTTAAAATTTTTTCCCTGAAAAAATTTTTTTAAAAATAAAAAATCAAAGCATCAAACGGAATCGTTCTGTCAGACGCTCTAATTTTCGTCGGAGGTCTGTCGGAAACTCCCTCCGACATCACCTCATTCCGTTGGAATAATTCTAACGGAATATAATTTTTCGTTGGAGCCCCTTCCTGACCCCGGTTATTCCGATGGACAGTTTCGGTCGGAATATTCACGGGAAAATGAATTTTCTGATCGAAAAACTTACTTTTTCGACTGAAAAACTTACTTTTTCGGTCGGAAAATCCGTCGGAATGGTAAGAATTTTTAGCAATGAATAAGAAGTATAATCCCAACCATAATAATCTCATTAAGACTCATAGGCCCTATCTTCTCTAATATCTGAGCAGCAAGCTCGGGCACCATATCGGCACTACTCCATTCACCCACATTTTTGATAAACAAATAGGACTAACCTGAATTGCGAAATTGAATATCGGGAATAGCCCACGTCGATCTAAGTGTGAGGCGGCTACTAGAGTCATCTTAGGGTTCACGTCCTAGACCCGAAGTCCGGTAGATAATGGGGCAGCTGTGAGAGGCGAAGGGAGAGTGTGAGAGATCTAAATTGCAATTACCCTAGGCTAATCCCCCTGATCCTTCTTATATAGGTTAGGGGGAGCAGCCAGGGTTGTCGTCCTAGGCGAAATTAGTGTTCGTCAGGGTCGTCGGGCCTAATCCTATTTGGTCCATCCAATAGCTCCCACTTGGCCACGTGGGCCGCAAAATATATGTTCTCCATGTATCACAACTCTTCACGCTTCATACCAGTGCGGCCACAAAATAAACAGTAGTGTTATATTAAGTCATCATATAACTAACAGAACACTTTCACAAAGTATGATAACCTAAATCATCCTAAACATCAGCAGCGGCATCTCTAATCCCTTATGCCATGATATGTCATATGATTATATACTCAATATAATCGCCAGGGCTAATATTGGTGATGATGGATAGATTTTTCCTTAAACACGTATGGTATTACATCTTAGCTTAATTGCTTTCCTAACGTGCCCTCATTAAACCATATACATCGTGGCCCTTAAGAGACACATTAAAGTAGCAACATTGAGTTTCGACTTCATATCATAGCTTCAAGTCAAAGCGTCATCGCCCATAGGGTTACACACTGACAAGAGATAGGGAGGTCAATTGTCACTATGTGTATGGGTCGTCTTTTAAGCACACATAGTATGAGATGTGAGTCATGACATAGCTTTCACTCAACTGGGCTCATCACTCTATATGCTATGTGAATCGTCAGTCTAGATTTTCACCCAAAAAAATCTTACCTGAGCTACTAGATGAACATACTAAATGTCCATCTTGACACTCAAGATTCGGTTAAACAGATGCCAGGTATTAAAAAACTTTTTTTCAATAATTAAGGACTCCAATTGTAATGCCCCCAAAATGGTAGTAATATGATTTACAAAAAACTGCAGCCGAAGACTTGATAATAGAAGGTGCTACCGCCATCCTGATAAGGACAAGGCTCACTGAAACCATTTAATTTTGCAATTCGTGCTCACAATCACAAAATCTATTAAACTGAAACACTTCAAGATCAAAGTCCATAATAGTTCAATCATACTATGTACTAACTCACATTCCACACCACACAAGTAACTTAACCCTAAGGTCGATTCTAATATTAATGTTATGCTGAATCCACTGTGAGCATCTAACGAGTTCCAAAAGGGCTTGCTAAATAGAGAAACATGTGATACTTCATCACCTAAAATGAAAAACATAAAAATAATTCGAAAATAAGAGCAAAAACTCAGTACATACATTCCTGTATTATAAAATGAGCATAAAAACACTGTTGATGGGTACCCGTCTTTGTAATTCATTTAGTTGGCAATAACAATGAAAATGAAAGTAATATGAAACTGAATTGCTCATTAATATCTGGATGTGAACCCCTTACGCTGATATGATCTATACATAGGTGTACACCTGCCAATCCGATCAAGAGTTGGCCTGAAGCCGTATGGGTAAATAATAGACTGACGCCCTATAGATGATAACTGACGGGGTCACAAGTTAAATGGCAAATCACTGTATAAACTAATTTATTGATAAACTCATTAAGAGTTGTAACTTGATAAACATGATCTGCTTTCTGAAGATACAGATAATGGACGTACCTTGAGCCTTTAAAAAATGTCATCTGACTTGATACAAGTCAGTTGTTTCATAAATGTCATCTGACTTGATAAATATGTTCTGACTTGATAACACTTATGCATAACAGGGAACGATAACCAGGCCTCAACTCTGTTTCATAAATGTTATTGTAAGTATATGTAGTCAGTAAATAATCTTTACTCACACAATTGAGTAAGTAAACGTATGTGCAGCAGAAATTAAGTAATTATATGGTATATATAACTTGGGTATTTCAATATAATTTTAAAACTGAATTGATGAAAGTAATTAAATTTGATATGTAAATGAAAGTAAAATAGTCCACAATGAGATAAATGAGATTGCAAAGGAAAAGGCCTTGATGGTAATAATTGAAAGAGTGGTTATGGTCTTTTCTGAAATAGATTACTGATACGGGTTTAAGGCTTGCTGAAGGCTTGCCGATGTATAACTTGGTTCAAGATAACAGCAAGTATACTAGATTAGCTTGATAAATGCACTTGACATATGCTGAAGTGAGTAAGTAATAAAGGTTTGAGGCAAAGAGAGATACATCTTGGTTCAAAATAGCATAAACTGCAATAACTTGGTCTGATAAATATGGTTTCTGAGTCACAACTCTCCCCACTTCTCATATTTCATGCATAAATCCATCAGATAATGAATTCCACCCCAAGATGAGTCATTGAACTCAATAGAAGCTATTAAGCTCACTAAGCTTGGTATTTTCCTTGTAAAATCCATAAATGATTCACAGCTCATAAACAAACTTCCAATTTGTATATTTATCTTCTTATTTCTCATTAATCAGGCTAAAAGCTCTATGAAAGTCCATGAATATTTGTGTCCCCCTAAATAACCGTGCTTAGCCCAAAATACAAAAAATGAGTGCATGATCAATCTCAATCAATCACCAAAATGATCAATATGAGCGCCTGATCGAAATGAGTGCATGCTCTTTACACATTTATTCAAATGTTTCCAAAAATCACCAAATTCCAATTATTCAACCAAAATTCATGAAATCTTATAGGAAATTCAAAAATAATATGAACAATCTATAGTATAATTTTTTGAATTCTCCTCCAAGTATATACTGCATAGAAATTGCAATAACAACCTGATTTACAGCCAAGCAGGTTAGTTCACTTCAAAAATTCATAACTTTCATTCTAGACATCAAATGGAGACCTAAAACCCAAACATGAAAAGATTAAAAAGTCCCAAAAACTTTCATTAAGGACACAAAGCATGATTCCCACAATAGGGTTTCCAAAATGGGGCTAAAACACAAGTGTGTCGGTTTTTGGTCCATCCTGCACAGCATTGGTAAAATGACCATAACCTTTTCCACATACCTCAGATTGAGACAATTCAAGAGTCATTTTAAAGCTAATACACTGAACTATATACTCACCAAAAATCATAATTTTTGGCTGGATCATTCATTACCAGTTTAATCCCAAAGTCAGCCCTAATTTCCTGAAATTCCAACCCTTCACTGATTTAACTTTCTCTTCTTCTTTCACATAAAACTCACTTGAAATCATTTCAAAACACTACAACCAGATATAAAAAGATCATTTAAGGCCTCATATACATATCCAAACTCTAAACAACTTCATTAATACATAATTACATAATTCGTATTCAAAACAGGGCAGTTTTCTTCAAAATTCCATAACTCACTACTTACACGTCCAAAATTCATGAATGTTTGCCAAACCATCCCAAATAATAAAGAGACTCTACTGTAAAAATTTCAGAATTTTTGGACAATCCCTTAATTCGCAGAATTTTCGACATTAGCAATTCAACAAATACAAAATCATGAAATCATGCTCTTGATCAAATACCCATAACTCCAAACATCTCCAAACTCAATAAAAATTGCATAATAACTATCAATTCGATCATCCAAATGTAGCCCATAAATAAAACAACCATAAAACTCAAGATAAAACAAGTTAGGGTTTTGGGATATACCTCACTTTAGGCTTAAATTAGAGGGAGGAGGGGCTGTTTTGAATGATTTTGATGGTTGGACAAGATAGATAGTAGTAAGGGGGAGTTGGGGCAGCCGGGACATGGCCGGAAACCACCAGAACTGGCGGCACAAGGGGCAGCAGCTGCTGCCCCTGTGTTGTACCTATGCGTGACGTAGAGAGAGAAAGAAGAGGGTTAGGTTTTTGTTATTTTTGTTTGCTGAATTTTGTGTGTAAAAATTGTCAATTTATAGCCACATATGGCTGTAAATTTTCAACCCAAAAAGTAGCTTTTTGCTAATTAAAATTAGGTGCTAACATGAGCAATTAGTGAAATAACAAAGTTAGCAAGGTTTTGGACTTTTGTTTTGGGCCCAACAAGCTAAGTTCGGGCTTGAAATATTATTCAAAATATTGAAAAAATTTTATATTACTCGGGATTAAAGTTTACTGAAGGTAAGAAAATAATTAATCACTAATTTATACTCACTGAGGCATAATATCGATTCACTTGACATTTAATCAATCAATGAAACTCGAATTAACAATCAATGAAACTTAAGTTGCAAAGTGGTACCCAAAATGAAATATCTCCCAACCAGGATGATTAAATATGATAAATGAAGGTGGAAAATTTAAATGACATAATGGAATTTGTTAAATAAATAAATTGGGTGTAACTGAATTTAATAAACATGATTTGGTTAAACAAATAACCATGAGTGAGTAGGTCAATAAACATGATAAAGTAAATGAATAAACATGATTAATGAAATAAATAAAGATGATTTAAATAAATAAATATGGGTTAGGGTTGGGTTTTTACACCAATAATATATGTGTATAACTCCTCTTAGCTGAATGTGTCAATTGAGGAGTCATTAAGTATCAAAATTATAAGTAATTTTAGCAATTATAAATTTAAAGTAAAAGACGAAAATAATCTAAGGATATTCTTGACTCTTACCCTTTTTGGTTAAGTAAAGATTACTATAATTTTTTGTTGGATTTAATTCACTCACGTATGTGTTTTCTCTTTTTTATGCAAAAGCAACATTCTTATTTCTATCATTCACCAAATTTACACACATCTGTATAATCTTTCCTCCCTTTTTTTTTAAAAAAAACTAATTCGAGACTTATATTTGTGGAGTGTTGTCAGCAAATATTCGAAGAATGAAAAGGTCATTAGTACAACGATAATATTGATTGATTCATGTAAAGGTATAACTACTTTTTTCTTTTTCTACGAGCGGTGATTGAAGTTATTTCTATTTCTTAAATAATAATAAATCAAATTCAATTTGGTTACTATTTCTTTTGATAATAATGTGTTTTCACTTTCATTTTGTAAAACATTATGCCCATGCAATGATCAAAGTTATTTATTTCTTAATTCTAAGCTAAGTTTGTAGAAGATTTTATTGGTATTTTAATAACTTCAAAGTCCAAAAGCATGCACACAATTAGGAGAAAAAGGAATAAGACCATAAAATTTCAACATATGCTCGTGCAAAGCATGGATGCACACTAGTACTGTTCAAAATGCTAATTGTGCCCTTGAAAAACAATATTCTGAAAACAAAATTACAAAAAAGTCCTTATTTTGCTGTTGTTGACAATAGTGATCCACATTGTGAGAAGTTCCATATACATACTAACTGACTTAAATGCCCCTATTTGAATATAAAATGAGACACAAAATTAATAAATAAAATGACCAAACCATCTCGAATTGACGAAAACACCCCAACATTAACAATGCTTGCTCTTTTTTAAGGTAGTAAGACATATATATGTGTGTGTGTGTGGGCGCGCGCGTGCTAATATATATATATATATATATATATATATATGTTGACACATATATATGTGTGTGCATCAATATGTATATGTGTGTGTGTGTAACATATATATATATATATATATATACACACACACACACACACATATATATATATATATATATATATATATATATATATATACACACACACGTATATATATGCACACATACATACATCCATATTGGACCTGTCAGTTCGGGCGGGTAGGTTAAATATGGGTCGAGTGTATTTGGGTTCAAGTAAAATACGGGTCCGGTGTATTTCGATTTTGGGTAAAATACGGGCAGGTGTACTATGGTTTTACGGGTTTCGGGTCAGCCTAACGAGTTTGGAGTGGCTTTTTAGTGAGTTGTTTCTCTTTTTGTAAAAATCAAAATCTGGTCATATTTATTACTTAAAATTTTCTATATTTAATGAATGTTCTAAATATAATTTCTTAAAAAAATATGAAAAATATTTAAGCTTTACAATATGATATATGAATGCCATGTATCAGTGGACACTAAATTATGTTCGAGTGTGTTGGCCTGTATATTAAATATTAATAGTAGGTCGGGTCGTTCATGGGCTGACCCTTCTAAAGCATGATAATGGGTTGGAGCAATTTAACCTGTTAATAACCCTTTTAATTATTCGATATTTTGTTAATTAACCTACCATTAGCTAATCATGTATGCTTTATTAGTGGGTCGATCCTAGCATGATCACAAATTAGCCCATTGTTCAACATTGACATCAAGTTTGAGGCCAATTAGAAGTAAGTCAAATGAAAGAATATTATAGACGCATAAATATTGCAATTATTTATTAATTATAACAACAAAATTTTAGATTCTTATAGAGTAACATGATTTAAAATGCGATGAGGCGTATTCAATTCACTAGGAATATAGTAGTATGATTGCACATTTTTAACACTTGTGTTATTCTGAATTGATCTTCCTAAAAATAGATATTTCATGCCCATTTCTGAAATTGTTCCATTTATAAGTTGTATATGACGTTATTTTATGAGAATGAATTTCGGAAAGACAGGCACTATCGTCTAATTTGCAAAGAGATGCAATAGTTATAAAACGTCTCTCTAAACGATTCATTATAATGAAAAACCATCATTGTTAAGGAAAAAAATTAAAGAAAACTAAAAAATAAGGACATAATATTCGAGTTGAGGGGGCGCGTCCGAGCTCGGGTCAGGTTTGACCAAAAAAATCGCGGGTTTTTCGGGTTCCGTTTCATACGGGTTCTGTTTGAGAAAATCAATTCAAAACCCAAAAATTTCGAGTGGGTTCGAGTCGGGTCAATTTTTATCAAGTCTAATCCATACACATAGAAATGTACAAATACACACACACACACACACACACACACACATATATATACACACACACACACACACACACACATGCACATACATATACATATACATATATATATGTACAAGCATATATATGTATGTACGTATGTGTATATATATATATATATATATATAT
>JAKOGI010002458.1:0-108255 GCA_029747015.1 Carnegiea gigantea
GTTTTGCTACATCTTTGACTTCTTGAAGCTTGATTGGGTCTTCCTTGGGCTGGGCTTAATGGTCTTTGGGCCGTTCATGATGGTCTCCATCATTGAAATGCAAGGTACTCTTGATCCCCATTTGAAAAACCCGTTTGAAAAAGGCACTTTGACGTTCAAATAGAACTCCATAAAGTGTCTTTTGTCATGAAATTCAAATATTGGAACCAAAGAGGAGCCTTGTCATGCATGAACTTGTTTGAAACTTACCTCCCTTGAGGTTGAGTTTAAAGAATGAAAATGATCCCCTTGAAAATATACATCAATCCCTCTCTCTTCGAAAAGAATTGTCCTCAATTCTTGTTGTGAATGAGGGCATTCTTCTTGACTCAAGAGTTCCTCAATTCCTTCGACAACCCCACATAGCTCCAAATCGGACACTTAGAGTTCTTCAATTTCAAGCTCATCAAATATTAGAGGTAGGTCACAATTCACCTCATGGTTTTCATGACATCCTTCTTTAAAGATCAAGGGTTCTCCATGTCCGCCTTCCTTATCTATCCCTCTTGGTTGTCCCTCACTTGTGTTTCCTATTTGTCCCCCCATGGTTATAAGTTTGGTTAGTTCAGGTTCTAATTGTGGGGATAATGGAACAATGAAATTGTCATAACAAGGATCAAAGTAAGCAACACATGCTATTCCCTTATCTAAATGGTGATCTAGCACAAGTGGCGAAGGACATGAATAGTCTTCTTGTCCCTCAAGTTCAAAGGTCTCATCATCACCATAGTCATCAAAAATAGGAGGTAGGTCAACTAGGCTTGAAGCTTCCTCCCCGAGGATCTTTTCATCTTTGTTGGGGTTAGGTTTCTCCAAACAAAGGAAGGAAGTAGAGTTAGAGATACAAGCACTCATGGGACTCCCCTTGTTGAAAGTGATGTACCTGCCGAGGGTCTAAGCTAATACTCAATTGAAGAGTGAAAGCTTACAAACCAAGGAAGATACATTCAAGAGAAAACTAAGGCAATTGGTATGCAATAAGCTGGTTGTGAGGCAGCAAACACATGAATTGTGATTGATGTAAGTCCAAGGGAAGGAAAGCAACCCAAGTAAACTCACGTCGAAGGAGGCTAGAAAACAAGCAAACTCTCACGGTCAGGAGTGGCACGGCCGTGCTTGATGGCACGGGGTGACCGTGCCAATTCACTGCCTAGCTTGCCTAGGAAAGCTCTTCTTCACGGTTTTGTGATAGCTTTGAATGTTTTTGGAAGTTCGATGCAATCAGCTATGTCAAGGCTTGATTTTGTGTGGATAAGAGGAATCAAAGGGGTAAGGAAGTGAGGGAAGTAAAGGAGGATAAAAAGACACTAAGAAGAACAAAGGTAATTCATGGTTTAAGAGGAGTGAAACCAAGAACTAGTTTTTGAACTTCAAGAGTGTTTAATGAAACTTGGATAGTTCTAAGCTAGATGATTAGATAAGATACACCACTAATCATTTAGCTTAGGGCCCTCAATCTTGGATTAGGATAAGATTCACCACCTACCCAAAGATTGAGACTCACTTGATCACCACCTTAATCGGCCACAATTAAGGATAAGCAAGTTAAGTGTTTAGGAAATCACAAGACACAAGTCTTTTCTCTCTACTGAAAATTCAACTCTACTTCTTCAAAATGAACATACAAGGCTTTATATGGCCTTGAGAGTACACAAATGAGCTTTCCTTCCAAGGGAGGAAAGTCATTAAACTTGCTAATCACTTCCTGACACACGGTTTACTCTAATACAAACCAAAAGCTGAAAGCTTACTTTACAAAGCACTTAAATTATCTTCCTAAACCTTTCCTATGCATTAAGGAATGTAGATGACTCATTTTCCCAGCTAGAAATTAAGAGTGCATGGCTAGCCACCTCAAAAGGACTGAAGAATGCATGTGTGCCATGTCATGCTTGAGTGGTCAAATGAGGGCTTGCAAAATGGTGATGTTTTACTTGCTCCACGTGTCTCTCTCTCAAGTAGCTGAGTGGTGCTTGATCAAGCAGCTCAAAATGACCTGCTTGGCAGCCTTCTACCTTAAGCAAACCCCTTGAAGGAGGAAAACCACCAAGCTAAGCAACCGGGTGTCAAGCAGCCAGTTTCTGCCTCCACTTGCAACGCATGTTTGACACCTCAAATGATGACTAATTGCTACTTTTCTTACATAGTTGGAAACCTCAAGATGTCTAGTTTACCCTCCATTTGGAATCGTAGCATTTGGACGTCATTTGCCCCCCGAACAAACCAGAAAACCAAAACCGTGCATTTTGCAGTGCAATCCGGACAGGTTCAAGAGATGAACTGTTTTAAGTAACCAATTGAATTCCAAATGATATGAAACCAATTGGACTTAAAAGCTAACATCCTGAACTTGATAATCATCCAAAAAACGGACACCAAAATATGCTTTAGGCCGATGTAATAAGGTAGCAAAAACCGGGTAAAAATCTGGATGAAAACCCGGGTGTATCACCTTGTGTGTTTGCCATCAAGTGACTCATGGCCGTGACTTTGGAGTTGATTTCTTGATTATTTTGGATCAATGAAACATTTTTAGACCTTGAGGATGGACCTCCATCATTCTCCCCTTGTTGGGAAGATTTGATCCTCAAATCAGAAAGGACGTACTATCCAACAGCAAACAAAGGTGAACTAGGCTGAAAAAGGATCAACTCTTCAAATAAGCTTGGTTTAAACTTTGCTTCTGTATTCCTCACATCAGCCATGTGAAACTTAAGTGGGTGTTGAAATGAATGGATGGGGGGTGGGTTTGGTTTTTGCTTTGGGAGAGTAAATTGAGCAAGTTTAGGACCTGAGCATGCGAGATCCTGGATAGATGTGAATGGAATGATTTTGTGGGGAAAGGATGGGATATGGTCTTGCTCCTTTGGAATGAATAACATACAAACATGAATATTCATATGTTGTTCATGCTCTTCTTTATGAAAATTTGGAGACATCTTCTCCAAGAGTAGCATTTCGCCTTCATCAGCAGTGATCTCAATTTCTTCAAGGTCTTCTTCTCGAGTTTCTTCCTCCTTTTCTTCCTTTCCAATTGCCTCCCACTCAGCCAGAGTAATGCTTCTTCGATTGACACAATCGGCGGCTATGTGTCCAAATCCTTGACACTTAAAACATCGGGAACTGCCATGTTTGGGTTTAAGTTGCGGGGGTAGGCTTTGTAGTGGTGTTTGGTTCTTTTGTGGAGTAGGAAGTGGGGGGCCATGGGTTTAGGGACAAGGTTTGGGCTCCCCTTGTTGAATGGTTGTTCTTGAGGAAGGAATGTGGGAACTTCTTCACAGGTATGAAATCAAGACCTTCTTTGTTGTTCCACTTTGTGAGCTAAGACACAGATCTCATCAAAAGTGGTGAAGGCTTGCAATTCAACCACGTTGGCTATCCTAGGATCAAGCCCTCCTAGGTAACGAACCATGGTTTGTTCTTCAGGCTCATGAAGGTCACATTTGATCATGAGTTTCTCAAACTCACGAGTATATTCTTCAACACTCATCTTACCCTGATTCAAATGGTGAAAGAGCATGTATTGATCTTGGACATATGTGGAAGGTAAAAACCGTGCCTTCATCTTGGCTTTCATCTTGTCCCAAGTAGTAATCTTACTCTTCCTCTCCCTAGTTCTCTTAGCATTAAGGTTTGTCCTCCATAAGGAGGCATATTTCCTTAGTCTAAGAGCAACTATCTTGACTTTCTTATCCTCCGGAATCTCCTTAACCTCAAAGATGCGTTCCACTGTTTGCAACCATTCAATGAACTCATCAGGATCTAACTTACCTTCAAACTCAGAAATTTCAACCTTGAATTCATTAGAGTTGAAAGTAGGCCGTGTCCTTCTTTGTGTTCTTTCGAATGGGACATCCTCTTCAGAGAATGAAGATGCATTGCTAGCTTCCTTTTCATGGCCATAATCCGTCCTAATTTGAATGCTGGGTGGCTCTTGGAACTTTTGCTTTTGTTTCATGTAGTTTCCAAGCTGTTTTCTCAAGTACTCATTTCGAGCCTTGAGTTCTTGATTACTCACACTCATTTCTTGCATTTGCTTGGAAAGAACCTCAAGCCTTTCTTCCACAGACATGCTCGTACTCATTGTAATCGCAGGAATGAACGGCTTGTGTTTGATTGTGTTTGAAATGACTTCAGAGATAAGCTGGGAATGACGTGGGGTTCAGGCCAAGTTCTAAACTTGCTCTGATACCAAAAATGATGTAAGTCCAAGGGAAGGGAAGCAACCCAAGTTAACTCACGTCGAAGGAAGCTAGAAATCAAGCAATTTCTCACGGCCAGGAGTGGCACGGCCGTGCTTGATGGCACGGGGTGACCGTGCCAGTTCACTGCCTAGCTTGCCTAGGAAAGCTCTTCTTCACGGTTTTGTGATAGCTTTGAAGGTTTTTGAAAGTTCGATGCAATCAGCTATGTCAAGGCTTGATTTTGTGTGGGTAAGAGGAATCAAAGGGGTAAGGAAGTGAGGGAAGTAAAGGAGGATAAAAAGACACTAAGAAGAACAAAGGTAATTCATGGTTTAAGAGGAGTGAAACCAAGAACTAGTTTGTGAACTTCAAGAGTGTTTAATGAAACTTGGATAGTTCTAAGCTAGATGTTAGATAAGATACACCACTAATCATTTAGCTTAGGGCCCTCAATCTTGGATTAGGATAAGATTCACCACCTAACCAAAGATTGAGACTCACTTGATCACCACCTTAATCGGCCACAATTAAGGATAAGCAAGTTAAGTGTTTAGGAAATCACAAGACACAAAGTCTTTTCTCTCTACTAAAAATTCAACTCTACTTCTTCAAAATGAACATACAAGGCTTTATATGGCCTTGAGAGTACACAAATGAACTTTCCTTCCAAGGGAGGAAAGTCATTAAACTTGCTAATCACTTCCTAACACACGGTTTACTCTAATATAAACCAAAAGCTGAAAGCTTATTTTACAAAGCACTTAAATTATCTTCCTAAACCTTTCCTATGCATTAAGGAATGTAGATGACTCATTTTCCCAGCTAGGAAGGTAAGAGTGCATGGCTAGCCACCTCAAAAGGACTGAAGAGTGCATGTGTGCCATGTCATGCTTGAGTGGTCAAATGAGGGCTTGCAAAATGGTGATGTTTTACTTGCTCCACGTGTCTCTCTCTCAAGTAGCTGAGTGGTGCTTGATCAAGCAGCGCAAAATGACCTGCTTGGCAGCCTTCCACCTTAAGCAAACCCCTTGAAGGAGGAAAACCACCAAGCTAAGCAACCGGGTGTCAAGCAGCCAGTTTCTGCCTCCACTTGAAACGCATGTTTGACACCTCAAATGATGACTATTTGCTACGTTTCTTACATGGTTGTAAACCTCAAGATGTCTAGTTTACCCTCCATTTGGAATCGTAGCATTTGGACGTCATTTGCCCCCTGAACAAACCAGAAAACCAAACCGTGCATTTTGCAGTGCAATCCGGACAGGTTCAAGAGATGAACTGTTTTAAGTAACCAAATGAATTCCAAATGATATGAAACCAATTGGACGTAAAAGTTAACATCCTGAACCTGATAATCATCCAAAAAACGGGCACCAAAATATGCTTTAGGCCGATGTAATAAGATAGCAAAAACCGGGTAAAAATCTGGATGAGAACCCGGGTGTATCACCTTGGGTGTTTGCCATCAAGTGACTCATGGCCGTGACTTTGGAGTTGATTTCTTGATTATTTTGGATCAATGAAACATTTTTAGACCTTGAGGATGGACCTCCATCAAAAGGGATGCCTTTAGAAGAGGAATTAAAGCCATTTCCCGCAAAGGTAAGAAAAAGATGCTTCTGTAAGTAAGAGGTTGGAGCAAAAGCATACTTTAGTTTCCCTCTCAACTTATCCCATGTTCTGATCTTACTTTTTCCTCTCTTCTTCCTCCGATACTTGTACTTTTCCCACCATTCAAGCGCATGGCCTCGGAGCTTCTTGATAACCACCTTAAACTTCTCTTGCTTGTCAATATTGTAGCGAGTGAAGACTTGATCCACTTTGGAAATCCAGTAAGGGAAATCTTCTTTTTGGCCACGAAACTTTGGGGTTTCAAGGATGACCATCTCCTTTTCAATCAAAGCAATCTCTTTTCTCAAGTTCCCAAGAGAAATCATGACGGATGAATGCTTAAGGGTTCTTTGTGGGTTATGTGTTTAGGCTAGAAAAAGGCTGTTATGGAGGAGAGGAGGGAGGGCACGGTCGTGCAATGGGGCACTGGAGAACCGTGCTTGAGTGCTGCTTTGAAAATACTGAAAATCAAGGCTGGCACGGTCGTGCTAGGGAGCACGGTGTGGCCGTGCCAAATTGCTGCCCGCGGATGCTTGGTTTTTGCACGGTTTTGCTGGTTTGAGTTGTTTTTGTGTTTTTGTTTGGGAAATGTGTTTGGGCTGCAAACTTGGTCAAATGGCAACCTTGGCTCTGATTCCAATTGATGTATATGTGGGTGGTAAGTGAACCAAATCAAACTCAAACAAATTCCAAACAAGAATCAAACCAAAGAAAAGTGAATATGGAAGATAGATTGAGATGGATTGAAGAATAATAACAAAAGAGGACAAAGGGATAAACAAGACCTTGCACTTGAGATAATCCTTCGCGGAGCCACTCAAGGACTTGATCTTGGGCAAATCCTCTTGTCTTCACCAAGGAATCGCTCCAATTGGGAAAGAAAAGAGAACCTAGAACACCACTTGAACTTGCCAAAATTCAAGATATAGAACTAGGGATTTTTTTTTTGGACACAAATGAGAATCACTCTCAAGGTGTTTGTACTATTCTTGGAAAAGCTTACAACTCTGAATTGAGAAACACTTCACACCCCCACTATATATAGGCAACAACAAGACAAGCAAAAGACACAAACTCCTAGCAATTTAAAGCTAGAAAATTTAAAAGACTTAGGAAAAATAAAAAGACACACTAAGTGATGCATATTTCCATATGCATCATTTTTATTCAAGTCCAATTTCAAAGAAGAAAGGGTCAAAGAAGATCATGCTTGGAAGTGTGCTTATTTGGTCTTCTTAAGTGAGTTCAAAGACTCGCGACACTATGGAGAGGTCAAAAAAAGGTTAAGCTTTGCTAGAAATTTGGTGCCGAATTCATCCCTGCGGAACCCGATTTTTGTGACCACTTTGGACAAGCTCAAGTGGACCCACAACTTGAGGGCCCATGTGCTTTTGAAGCTTAAGATTTCATCTTTCAAATAAGCCCAAGTTTGTTTAATTTGGACATCATTTGATTGGCCAAAATATCACTCAAAGATACGTTGTGCTGATCCAGTCCAGTCTGAGATAGGTGCATTGTTTGGGCCATAACTTTCAAACCGCTTATCCAAATTGAGAAAATGAGCCCATTCTGGAAACTAGACTTCCAGGGCTTTCTAACAAGCCCAAGAACGCGTGATTTGGCCGAGTATTCTGGAAGTTATGCTCTGTTGAAGTTGAGGCAGTTGCAAGGATTAATGCTGGGAACATGAAGAGTCTTAGGTTACATATATTTGTGTGGCTGATATTGTGCACGTTTTAGATGCTTCTAGATTGATGTAATCAGCTGCAAAAATCCTAGAATATTCCTTGTAACCTCCCCCACCCCCTGTTATGATGTGTCTTTTCATTTTTCTTAGACTTTTCATTAGCTAGTTTTAATTGTTAGGAGTTATTTGAGTCTTTTGATTGTCTTTTGCTGAGTCTATAAAAGGGGAGGGGCATGTGAAGCTAATCATTCAGCATTGTAAGAGATTTCCAAATTAATACAAGCACCTTTGAGAGTGATTCTCATTTGTGTCTCAAAAATTCCTAGTTCTATATCTTGAATTTAGCTAATTCAAGTGGTGTTCTAGGTTCTCTTCCTTTTCCAATTGGAGTGATTCCTTGGTTAAGACAAGAGAATTAGCCCAAGATCAAGTCATTGAGTGGCTCCGTGAAGGATTATCTTACTTACAAGGTCTTGTTTATCCTTGTTCTTTTTGTTATTATTCTTCAAACCATCTCAAACTATCTTCCACCATATTCACTTTTCTTTGGTTGATTCTTGTTTAGTTTGAGTTTGAGTTGATTTGGTTTACTTACCACCCACATCTACATCAATTGGTATCAGAGCCAAGGCTTTTAAGTGACCCACATCATACCCAAACACATCCCAAAAAGCCAAAATACAAAAAAAAAAAAAAAGAGGCCCAAACCGGCAATCCGAAGTCTTGAAGACCAGAGAAGCAGCACGGTGCCCCCGTGCCACAACACACGACCGTGCCATATTCTTTTTCCAGGAATCTTCAAGTCGAGACGGATCACGGTGCCCCCGTGCCGCCAAGCACGACCGTGCCACTCTACTTTTCTGCATTTTCTTCAGCCGAAGCATAGCACGGCCTGACCGTGCCCCCTTGCACGACCGTGCCACTTTCCCTGCTGCATATTCTTTCTTCAACGCATCTCCAACATGTCTACAAAGTCCACAAGAAGCGACCAAGCACGTGTGGAAGAGTTAGAAGCACAACTCACTTATCTTCGAACTCAACTTGGGCAACTTTTGGAGGAAAAACGAAGGTGGGTTCATAGCCCCACTCCCTCTCGTCCTCATGAACCGGTGGTCGAATCGGAAGAAGAAGTCTTTTAATCCCGAGCCAATTCTAGTGACGAAGAAGCCCCAAGGAGACGAAGGCAAGGAGGAAATATTGGTGGTGTCCGAATTGACATCCCCGAATTTGAAGGCCAACTTGATCCGGACTTATTTCTCGATTGGTTGCACACCATTGAGAGGATCTTTGAATATGAGGACATTCCGGAAGATAAGAAGGTAAAGCTTGTAGCCCTTAAACTCAGAAAATATGCTTCAATCTGGTGGGCTAACCTTGGAGCGAAAAGAGCAAGAAACGGGGAAGGGAAAATCAGAACTTGGGCCAAAATGAAAGAAAAACTCAAGGCCAAGTTTCTTCCCTCTCACTATGTGCAAGACAATTATCTCAAGCTCCATCGACTCAAGCAAGGATCCAAGATTGTGGAAGAATACACTCGGGAGTTTGAACAACTCCTACTCAAATGCGATTTGAGAGAAGACGACTCACAACCCTTGGTAAGATACTTGACCGGTCTTGATGAGTCCATTGCTCATGTAATTGAGTTGCAACCCTATTCATCCCTAGATGACTTGAGTTCTCTAGCCTATAAGGTAGAGCAACAAAAGAAGACTAAGGAAAATAGCATCTTTTCCAAGACTCCTTCCCGTCCTTTTTCTCAAGAACCACCTTACTTTCCCCCACAAATTCAAACCCCCTCACCCGCCAAAAGTGTCCCTCCCATCACCCCTCCACCTCCCACAAAAGTGCCCTCACGGCCCAAAGACCAGGTTCGTTGTTTCCGTTGTCAAGGTATGGGACATTTTGCATCTGAGTGTCCTAACAAGAAGATTGTTTCCCTGGCTGAGTACCAAGCTTCTTTTGAGGAGCATGACCATGAAGAAGAGGAAAGTTTGGAGGAAAAAGAAGAAGAGTTTATCATAGGCCCCGATGAAGGTGAGTTGCTTGTCATTAGGCGAGCATTGAGCGGATTTGCTACTCAAGAAGGCTTGGAGCAAAGAGAGGCGATTTTCCACACAAGGTGCACTATTCAAGGGAAAGTTTGTACCCTCATCATCGATGGAGGTATTTGTACAAATGTTGCATCCAAAACCATGGTGGACAAGCTCAAACTTGCAACTACACCCCATCCTAAGCCTTGTAGCATCCAATGGCTAAATCAAGGCAAAGGTATATACATTTCTCATCAATGCCTCATTTCTCTTTCTATTGGAGACCACTATAAGGATGAGATATTGTGTGACATTCTTTCTATGGATGCAAGCCATATATTGTTGGGTAGACCATGGATGTTTGATCGCCATGTAATTCATCATGGGCGCCTCAACACCTACTCCTTTATTAAGGATGAGAAAAAAATCACCTTGACCCCTATTCCATCGTGCCAAAGCCCCAAGCCACAAAAGGACCGACAAGCCTTAACCCTCATTCATCCTTCCCAAACCCTTGCCCCCAAAGAAGATTTCCCACTTCCGCCTCTTCTCCTCACCAGGTATGCCCCGTTTTATCATCCTCCCCTCACCCTCTTCTATATCTCTCTAGAGGTGATGCCCTTTGACCACTTCCTACAACAGCTCCCATTTCATAAGCATGCCTCCCTTCATGAGAAGCTTGCCAACCCTTTGAGTTTGAGGACAAACTCAAAACAACCCGGGAGTATGATGCATATTTCCATATGCATCATTTTTATTCAACTCCAATTTCAAAGAAGAAAAGGGTCAAAGAAGATCATGCATGGAAATGTGCTTATTTGGTCTTATTAAGTGAGTTCAAAGACTCGCGACACTATGGAGAGGTCAAAAAGAGGTTAAGCTTTGCTAGAAATTTTGGTGCCGAATTCATCCCTGCGGAACCCGGTTTTTGTGACCACTTTTGACAAGCTCAGTGGGACCCACAACTTGAGGCTCCACATGGTTTTGGAGCTTAAGATGTCAGCTTTAAAATAAGCCCAATTTTATTTAATTTGGACATCATTTGATTGGGCAAAAATATCACTCAAAGATACGTTGTGCTGATCCAGTCCAGTCTGAGATAGGTGCATTGTTTGGGCCATAACTTTCAAACCGCTTATCCAATTGAGCAAATGAGCCCATTCTGGAAAATAGACTTCCAGGGCTTTCTAACAAGCCCAAGAACGCGTGATTTGGCCGAGTATTCTGGAAGTTATGCTCTGTTGAAGTTGAGGTACTGCAAGATTAATTTCTTGGAAAATGCAGAGTCTTAGGTTAAATATTTTGTGTGGCTGATATTGTGCACGTTTATAAGATGCTTCTAGATTGATGTATATCAGCCCTGCAAAAATCCTAGAATATTCCTTGTACCTACCCCCACCCCCTTTTGGATGTGTCTTTTCATTTTTTTCTTAGACTTTTCATTAGCTAGTTTTTTAAATTGTTCGGAGTTTATTTGATGTCTTTTTTGATGTCTTTTGCTGGTCATAAAAGGGAGGGGCTGTGAAGCTAATCATTCAGCTTTAAGAGATTTCCAAAGTAATACAAGCACCTTTGAAGTGATTCTCATTTGTGTCTCAAAATTCCTAGTTCTATCTCTTAATTTGGCTCATTCAGTGATTTTTGTTCCATAGGTTCTCTTTCCTTTTCCAATTAGTGATTCCCTTGGTTAATACAAGAGATTAGCCCAAGATGAAGTCATTGAGTGGCTCCGTGAAGGATTATCTTAATTACAAGGTCTTGTTTTTCCTTGTTCTTTTTGTTATTATTCTTCAAACCATCTCAAACTATCTTCCACCATATTCACTTTTCTTTGGTTGATTCTTGTTTAGTTTGAGTTTGAGTTGATTTGGTTCACTTACCCACCCACATATACATCATAAAGGAATGGGGGAGGTTACATGCCATTCCTGACTTCCTATCAGCTGAAAAATCCATCCAAGTCGGTGCATGATGTCAGCAAGGTGATGTCATGTAATACCCTATTCTTCACTTGCCCAGCATTTTAATCCTTAAAGCACCTCCACTTCACTGAGCATAACTCTCGCACCACACGTCCAAATCAGGTGATTCTAGGCTTGTTGGAAAGCCCTGGAAATCTATTTTCCAGAATGGGCTCATTTGCTCAATTTGAATAAGTAGATCAAAAGTTATGGTCCAAACATTACACCTATATCAGAACTAGACTGGAGCAGGACATGTCTTCTTTGAGTAATATTTAGCCCAACCAAACGACGTCCAAATTAAAAATAATTGGGCTTGTTTGAAAGCTGAGATCTTAAACTTCAAAACCATGTGGAGCCTCAAGTTGTGGGACCACTTTAGTTAGGCCAAAAGTGCACACAAAAATCGGGAAATTTCGGGATGAAGGCGGTACTACCTCTTCGGGCAAGAACGCCAATTTCCGACAAAGTTTTGCAACTTCTTTGACTTCTTGAAGCTTGAGTGAGTCCTCCTTGGGCTGAGCTTGATGGTCCTTGGGCTTCTCACGATGGTCTCCATCATTATTGAAATGCAAGGTACTCTTGATCGCCATTTGGAAAACCCGTTTGGAAAAAGACACTTTGAAGTTCAAATAAAACCCCATAACGTGTCTTTTGTTATGAAATTCAAATATTGGAACTAAAAAAGGGCCTTCCCATGCATGAACTTGTTTGAAACTTACCTCCCTTGAAGTTGAGTTTAAAGAATGAAAATGATCCCCTTGAAAATATACATCAACCCCTCTCTCTTCGAAAAGAATTGTCCTCAATTCTTGTTGTGAATGAGGGCATTCTTCTTGACTCAAGAGTTCCTTAATTCCTTCAACAACCCCACATAGCTCCAAATCGGACACTTGGAGTTCTTCAATTTCAAGCTCATCAAATCTTGGAGGTAGGTCACAATTCACCTCATGGTTTTCATGACATCCTTCTTTAAAGATCAAGGGTTCTCCATGTTCGCCTTCCTTATCTATCCCTCTTGGTTGTCCCTCACTTGTGTTTCCTATTTGTCCCCCCATGGTTATAAGTTCGTCTAGTTCAGGTTCTAATTGTGGGGATAATGGAACAATGAAATTGTCATAACAAGGATTAAAGTGAGCAACACATGCTATTCCCTTATCTAAATGGTGATCTAGCACAAGTGGAGAAGGACATGAATAGTCTTCTTGTCCCTCAAGTTCAAAGGTCTCATCATCACCATAGTCATCAAAAACAGAAGGAAGGTCAACTAGGCTTGAAGCTTCCTCCCCAAGGATCTTTTCATCTTTGTTGGGGTTAGGTTTCTCCAAACAAAGGAAGGAAGTAGAGTTAGAGATACAAGCACTCATGGGACTCCCCTTGTTGAAAGGGATGCCTTTAGAAGAGGAATTAAAGCCATTTCCCGCAAAGGTAAGAAAAAGATGCTTCTGTAAGTAAGCGGTTGGAGCAAAAGCATACTTTAGTTTACCTCTCAACTTATCCCATGTTCTGATCTTACTTTTTCCTCTCTTCTTCCTCTTATACTTGTACTTTTCCCACCATTCAAGCGCATGGCCGCGGAGCTTCTTGATAACCACCTTAAACTTCTCTTGCTCATCAATATTGTAGCGAGTGAAGACTTGATCCACTTTGAAAATCCAGTAAGGAAAATCTTCTTTTTGGCCACGAAACCTTGGAGTTTCAAGGATGACCATCTCCTTTCAATCAAAGCAATCTCTTTTCGCAAGTTCCCAAGAGAAATCATGATGGATGAATGCTTAAGGGTTCTTTGTGGATTATATGTTTAGGCTAGAAAAAGGCTGTTTTGGAGAAGAGGAGGGAGGGCACGGTCGTGCAATGGGGCACTGGAGAACCGTGCTTGAGTGCTGCTTTGAAAATACTGAAAATCAAGGCTGGCACGGTCGTGCTAGGGAGCACGGTGTGGCCGTGCCAAATTGCTGCCCGCGGATGCTTGGTTTTTGCACGGTTTTGCTGGTTTGAGTTGTTTTTGTGTTTTTGTTTGGGAAATGTGTTTGGGCTGCAAACTTGGTCAAATGGCAACCTAGGCTCTGATACCAATTGATGTATATGTGGGTGGTAAGTGAACCAAATCAAACTCAAACAAATTCCAAACAAGAATCAAACCAAAGAAAAGTGAATATGGAAGATAGATTGAGATGGATCGAAGAATAATAACAAAAGAAGACAAAGGGATAAACAAGACCTTGCACTTGAGATAATCCTTCACGGAGCCACTCAAGGACTTGATCTTGGGCAAATCCTCTTGTCTTCACCAAGGAATCACTCCAATTGAAAAAGAAAAGAGAACCTAGAACACCACTTGAACTTGCCAAAATTCAAGATATAGAACTAGGGATTTGGAATACTTTTGAGAATCACACTCAAAGGTAATTGTGTTTCACTTGGGAAAGCTTACAACTCTGAATTGAGAAACACTTCACACCCCCACTATATATAGGCAACAACAAGACAAGCAAAAGACACAAACTCCTAGCAATTTAAAGCTAGAAAATTGAAAAAGACTTAGGAAAAATAAAAAGACACAACTTAAAGGAATGGGGGAGGTTACAATGAACATTCTAGACTTCCTATCACCTGAAGAAATCCATCTAAGTCGTGCATGATGTCAGCAAGGTGATGTCATGTAACCTATGTCTCTTCACTTGCCCAGCATTTAATCCTTACAGCAGCCTCCACTTCAACTGAGCATAACTCTCAGCACACACTTCCAAATCCGGTGATTCTAGGCTTGTTGGAAAGCCCTGGAAATCTATTTTGCAGAATTGGCTCATGTGCTCAATTTGAATAAGTAGATCAAAAGTTATGGTCCGAACATTACACCTATATCAGAACTAGACTGGAGCAGGACAACTTCCCTTTGAGTAATATTTAGCCCAACCAAACGACGTCCAAATTAAACATAATTGGGCTTGTTTGAAAGCTGAGATCTTAAACGTCAAAACCATGTGGAGCCTCAAGTTGTGGGACCACTTTAGTTAGGCCAAAAGTGCAGACAAAAATCGGGAAATTTCGGGATGAAGGCGGCATTACCTCTTCGGGCATGAACGCCAATTTCTGGCAAAGTTTTGCAACTTCTTTGACTTCTTGAAGCTTGATTGGGTCTTCCTTGGGCTGGGCTTGATGGTCTTTGGGCCGTTTATGATGGTCTCCATCATTGAAATGCAAGGTACTCTTGATCCCCATTTGGAAAACCCGTTTGGAAAAGGCACTTTGACGTTCAAATAGAACTCCATAAAGTGTCTTTTGTCACAAAATTCAAATATTGGAACCAAAGAGGAGCCTTGCCATGCATGAACATGTTTGAAACTTGCCTCCCTTGAAGTTGAGTTTAAAGAATGAAAATGATCCCCTTGAAAATATACATCACTATGTATGTGAGAGTATGAGCCCTTGTTTGGTTCCGGCCTTGTTAGTTCTCAAGAAAGATGGTACCTTTCGTATGTGTGTGGATAGTAGGGCCATAAACAATATTACTATCAAGTGTTGGTACCCCATACCTAGACTTGATGACATGCTTGATGAACTACATGGCTCTTCCATCTTCACCAAGATTGACTTGAGAAGTGGGTATTGCCAAATCCGAATAAAGGAAGGGGATGAGTGGAAAATGGCATTCAAGACAAAGGGTGGGCTTTACGAGTGGCTAGTAATGCCTTTTGGCCTCTCCAATGCCCCTAGCAGTTTTATGAGGTTGATGAATGAAGTCTTGAGGCCATTTTTTGGAAGACTCATGGTGGTGTATTTTGATGACATTCTAGTCTACTCAAGAGCCAAGAGGACCACCTACACCATTTAGAAGAAGTATTTAAGGTCTTAAGAGCTCAAAGGCTCTTCGGCAAGTTGGAGAAATGTGAGTTCTTTTCACCCCAAGTCACCTTTTTTGATGGAAATCCCTTCATCCCTTTTGTTTTAAAAGAATCAAATCAATTAGGTAAGCTCAATATGCTGGTTTAAGGATGAATAAATCATCCAAGTTTTGTTTAAACATTGAAACTGCAGGGCAAGGGTTAATTCCAGCGGCTAACCCGTTTTTGTGTGCTTAATTTCTCAAACATACTAAGGGTTTACGTCTAATATTTTTTGATGGATTTGAAGATCAAGATGTTAGCTTTCCAAAAAATCAAGTTTCATCCAATTTGGACTTCATTGGTCGTTCAAATCAGCAATTAAACCCAAGGTGTCAAAACTGCCCAGCAGGGCCAGGATGAACCCGGTTTTGTTCTTTTTATTTCTTATGATATAGTTTGGTTTAAGTCTTGTATTTTACATATTTTGGGTCCCCAAGATCTTAGCTTTCATGTCCAATTGGAATTACCAGATTCGGAGTTCAATTGGCTAGTGAATTAAGTTAATTAGTAAGCCTGTGCTGTTTTGGAGTCCAATCTGCACGGTTTTGGGAATCAGGCTGATTCAAGGGGCAAATGACGTCCAATTACTATGATTCAAAAATGAGGGTAATCTAGACATCTTGAGGTTTCCATCCATGTAAGAAACGTAGAAATTAGTCAGCATTTGATGTGTCAAGCATGTGTGACAAGTTGAGGCAGAAACCGGCTGATTAACACCCGGTTACTTAGCCTAGTAGTATTCCTCCTTCAAGGGGTTTGCTTAAGGTGTAAGCTTGGTCAAATTGAGCTACTTGGTAAGCTGCCACTCAGCCACATAGGAGAAAGACACGTGAAAGCATGAAGAAGAAGACATTTTGCAAGCATGTATTCGGCCACCACCAACACACATGTCAAGCTCGAATTCAGTAGCCTTTTGCTAGGTGGCAGCCGTGTATCTTTGCCCTCCAAGGAAGGAAAATGAGTCACAATTATGCCTTAGATATTAAGAAAGGTCTTAGGATAAGTAAACTTGTGTATTAAGCCTGATTGTACCGGTTTTACTTTGTTTAGCTTAAACCGTGTGTAAGTATGCTTAGCTAGACTAATCCCTTTCCTCCCTTAGAGGGAAAGGTTGTTTCATGACTTTAGTGGCTATATAAGGCCGTGTACTTCTCACTTCATGAATCAGATTTTGAGTTTAAAACTTTGAGAAAAGACTTTGTGTCTTGAGTTCCTCTTAAACACTTAACTTGCTTATCCTTAATTAGGCCGATAAAGGTGGTGTTCAAGTGAGTCTTAATCATTGATTAGGTGGTGTATCTTATCCTAATCAAAGATTAAGGGCCCTAAGCTAAGTGATTAGTGGTGTATCTTATCTAATCACAAGGCTTAGAACTATCCAGATACCATTGAATTCACTTAAAGTTCATGAAGTTAGCTTTGGGTTCCTTAAACCAAAGCTCTCCTTTTTCATGTTCTAATCAGTGAACTTCATTCCTCTCTTCTCTTTTTCTATTCATATTCATTTCAAGTTTAATCAAGGACAAGAATTCTTGCTTTGATTCAGTTTTGAGCCCAAACACAAAAGCCATCTCAAAACCGTAAAAATCACAAATTAGGCGTGCTTAGGCAGCAAGTTCGCACGGTCACCCCGTGCCATTAAGCACGGCCGTGCCTCCTTGGCCGTTGGGTGTTTGCTTGTTTTCTAGTGTACTTGATGTGAGTTGACTTGGGTTGCTTCATTCCCTTGAGACTTACATCATTTTTGGTATCAGAGTAAGTTCAGATCCTTGCCTGAACCCCACGCTCCCAAATTAAATCCAAACGCAAACAGCCTACTTACGTTTCAAATCAATCCACAAAGAACCCTAGACCTCATCCTTCATGCCATCTTCAATGAACTTGGAGAAAGAACTAGCTTTTATTGATATTGGATATGCTTGCTTTGCAATTCCAAAATTTTGTGGCGAAAAGGAAGAGTTCACAGGTTGGTTATCTAAGGTGGAACGAGTTTTTACTTGTTGTATCCTTAATGACCAACAGAAGTTCGAAGTGGGTATTTCAAGATTGAGAGGTTGTGCACTTCAGTGGTGGAATAATTACAAGTTTGAGCGAAAAAAGAAAGGAAAAGAGAAGGTGAGAACTTGGAAGAAATTGAGTAGTAAGTTGAAGGGTTCCTTTTACCCATCCACTTATATGCCCATGAAAGAAAGTATTTCCATTAAGCTCACGGGTTCATTTCTTTCCACCCCACAAAAAAAACCAACCCCACAAATAACCTTTCCCCCACAACTGAGGAGGTGTCTCAAGTGCCAAGGGCTTGGACACTTAGCCACGGATTGCCCAAACAACAAGGTCATCACCTCGGAAGAAAGGAAAGCCGTGAGAGAGGGGGAAAATCAGGAGGAAAAGAAGATGCCATTGGTGGAAGAACCGAAGGAGGTCGAATTAGAGGAGGAACAAGAAGTGGAAGTTGAAAACCATGATGGAGATGATCTTGAAGAAGTCATGGTAGAAGCTAATGAAGGCTCCATGCTCTCCCTCCACACTCACTGATGTATATGTGGGTGGTAAGTGAACCAAATCAAACTCAAATAAACCCAAATAAGAATTGAACCAAAGTAAAGAGAAAATGGAAGGTTGATTGAGATGGAATGAAAATAATAACAAAAAAAACAAAGGATAAACAAGACCTTGCACTTGAGATAATCCTTCGCGGAGCCACTCAAGGACTTGATCTTGGGCAAATCCTCTTGTCTTCACCAAGGAATCACTCCAATTGAAAAAGAAAAGAGAACCTAGAACACCACTTGAACTTGCCAAAATTTAAGATATAGAACTAGGGATTTTTTTTTGGACACAAATGAGAATCACTCTCAAGGTGTTTGTACTACTCTTGGAAAAGCTTACAACTCTGAATTCCAAATGCAACTACATAACCCACCTATTTATAGGCTAAACAAAGATAACCAAAAGACTTAAAAACTCCCAGCAATTAAAACTAGAAAATTGGAAAGGCTTGGAAAATGGAAAAGACTCAACATAAAGGGGTGGGGGAGGTTACAAAGAATATTCTAGGCTACCTATCAGCTGAAGACATCCATCTAGAACACTCCAAGTCGTGCATGATGTCACCCACATGATGTCATGTAACCAAAGTCTCTTCATTTGCCCAGCATTTAATCCTTGCAGCAGCCTCCATTTCAACTGAGGATAACTCTCTGCACACACGTCCAAATCAGGTGATTCTGGGCTTGTTGGAAATCCCTGGAAATCTAGTTTCCAGAATGGGCTCATTTGCTCAATTTGGATAAGTAGATCAAAAGTTATGGTCCGAACATTACACCTATATCAGAACTGGACTGGAGCGGGACAACTTCCCTTTGAGTGCTACTTTGCCCAATCAAATGCCGTCCAAATTAAATAAAATTGGGCTTATTTTAAAGCTGACATCTTAAGCTTCAAAACCATGTGGCCCCTCAAGTTGTGGGTCCACTTGAGCTAGTCCAAAAAAATGAGCAAAAAAAATTACCTTCCGCAGGGATGAATCGGGCACCAATTCTTTCGGAAGGAATATGAGTTTTATCCAGATTTTCGCCACTTGCTTGACTACTTCATGGTGTCTAAAGTCCTTGAACTCACATAATAAGAGAAAATATGAGAGTTCCCATGCACGCTCTTGTTTGACACTTTTCTTCTTGGAAGTTGACCTTAAATAAAAATGATGCATATGGGAATATGCATCATACTCCCCGGGTGGTTTTGAGTTTGTCCTCAAACTCAAAGTGTTAGCAAGCCTCTCAAGAAAGGGGTCACGCTCACAATATGGGAGCTTTTGGGGAAGGAGGTCACAGGGTGATGGAGGTCCATCCCCTAACATGATCCATGGCCATCAAGGGAGCCTAAAAGGTCCAAACCTCATGTCCAAGATGCAAGAAATCAACCTAAGGGAGCAAGGAAATTATTTCCTCAAAACTGGAATTTCAGGCGTGCACAAACCCAGTTTTGTGCACGTTATTTTCTAAACTTCCCAAGGCTAAAACGGGGTTGCAGGAAGCCTAAGTTCAAGTTCAAGATGTGCTCTTTCCATCAAGACCTCTTGCAAGTCATTTGGAGTTCATTTGATACCTCAAAACCTCAAGCAAAGTCAATCACTACATCCTGGCGCTGAATTGGGCAGGGCTGAAACAAGAGGTTGTTTGGTGGCCCATTTCTCCTCTATTTGGGTTGAAACTTTTATGGTTTGAAAGTACTTTAAAAATATTATCAAGTGACCATAAAAAACCTCAGCCAAATTACACTCATGAGGAGCTATTAACCACCAAAACAAGGGAAGAAACACCCTTTTGACCGGGTAATAGGGCAGCCGGGTACAAGAGAGGAGAGGGAGGTGTCTTATTGCTCTAACCCATGCTTAGCCACTTGCAAGAGTCATCATGAAGGGTACTTAGCTGCCAAGAAGCTTCCATTCACCCCTAGGCCGACACATCATCCTCAAGATTAGCATTGAAGAGGTGTCAAGTGGAGGATGGATCTACCCTTTTTTGTTTTGATATGATCTATGTATTTTTGCCTAGTTGATGGAGGTCCATCCTCAAGGTCTAACAATGTTTCATTGATCCAAAATAGTTAAGAAATCAACTCCAAAGTCACGGCCATGAGTCACTTGATGGCAAACACACAAGGTGACACACCCGGGTTCTCATCTAGATTTTTACCCGGTTTTTGCTATCTTATTACATCGGCCCAAAGCATATTTTGGTGTCCGTTTTTTGGATGATTATCAAGTTCAGGATGTTAGCTTTTAAGTCCAATTGGTTTCATGTCATTTGGAATTCATTTGGTTACTTAAAACAGTTCATCTCTTGAACCTGTCCGGATTGCACTGCAACATGCACGGTTTTGGTTTTCTGGTTTGTTCAAGGGGCAAATGATGTCCAAATGCTACGATTCCAATTGGAGGGTAAACTAGACATCTTGAGGTTTCCAACCATGTAAGAAACGTAGCAATTAGTCATCATTTGAGGTGTCAAACATGCGTTGCAAATGGAGGCAGAAACCGGCTGCTTGACACCCGGTTGCTTCGCCTGGTGGTTTTCGTCCTTCAAGGGGTTTGCTTAAGGTGGAAGGCTGCCAAGCAGGTCATTTTGAGCTGCTTGATTAAGCACCACTCAGCTACTTGAGAAAGAGGCACGTGGAGCTAGTGAAACGCCACCATTTTGCAAGCTCTCATTCGACCACTCAAGCATGACATGGCACACATGCATTTTTCAGTCCTTTTGAGGTGGCTAGCCGTGCACTCTTGCCTTCCTAGCTCGGAAATTGAATCATTTACATTCCTTAATGCAAAGGAAAAGGATTAGGAAGATAAATTAAGTGCTTTGTAATATAAACTTTCAGCTTTGGTTTGTATTAGATTAAACCGTGTGCTAGGTAGTGATTAGCAAGCTTAATGACTTTCCTCCCTAGGAAGGAAAGCTCATTCGTGTACTCTAAGGCCATATAAATGCCTTGTATGTTCATTTGAAGAAAATAGAGTTGATAAATCAGTTGAGAGTAAAGACGTTGTGTCTTGTGATTTCTTAAACACTTAACTTGCTTATCCTTAATTGTGGCCGATTAAGGTGGTGACCAAGTGAGTCTTGATCTTTGATTAGGTGGTGTATCTTCTCCTAATCCAAGATTAAGGGCCCTAAGCTAAATGATTAGTGGTGTATCTTATCTAATCATCCAGCTTAGAACTATCCAAGGTTTCATTAAACACTCTTGAAGTTCACAAACTAACTCTTGGTTTCACTCCTCTCAAACCATGAGTTACTTCTTGTTCTTCTTAGTGTTTCTTCATCCTCCTTACTTTCCTCACTTCCTTTACTCCTTGATTCCTCTTACCATACAAAATCAAGTCTTAACATAGCTGATTGCATCGAACTTCCAATAACCTTCAAAGCTATCTCAAACCGTGAAGAAGAGCTTACCTAGGCAAGCTAGGCAGTGAATTGGCACGGTCACCCCGTGCCATCAAGCACGGCCGTGCCACTCCTGGCCGTGAGAATTTGCTTGTTTTCTAGCCTCCTTCGACGAGAGTACTTAGGTTATTTCCTTCCCCTTGGGACTTACATCAGTTTTGGTGTCAGAGCAAGTTCAGAACTTGGCCTGAACCCCACGCCATTCCCAGCCTATCTCTGAAATCATTCCAAACACAATCAAGCATAAACCGTTCCTTCCTGCGATCACAATGAGTGCTAGCATGTCTGTGGAAGAAAGACTTGAGGTTCTTTCCAAGCAAATGCAAGAACTAAGTGTGAGTAATCAAGAACTTAAGGCTCGAAATGAGAACTTGAGGAAACAGCTTGGAAACCACATGAAACAAAAGCAGAAACTTCAAGAATCACCAAGCATTCGGATTGGAACAGATTATGGCTATGAAGAGGAAGCTAGCAATGCGTTATCTGAAGAGGAAGTGTCGTTTGAAAGAATACAAAGAAGAGCTCGGCCTACTTTCAACTCTAATGAGATCAAGGTTGATATTCCTGAGTTCGAGGGTAAGCTAGATCCTGATGAGTTCATTGAATGGTTACAAATAGTGGAGCGTATCTTTGAATTCAAGGAGATTCCAGAGGATAAGAAAGTCAAAATAGTTGCTCTTAGACTAAGGAAATATGCCTCCTTATGGTGGACAAACCTTAATGCTAAGAGAACTAGAGAAAGGAAGAGTAAGATTGCTACTTGGGACAAAATGAAAGCCAAGATGAAGGCATGATTTTTGCCTTCGACGTATGTCCAAGGCTAGTATATGCTCTTTCATCATTTGAATCAAGGCAAGATGAGTGTTGAAGAATATACTCGTGAGTTTGAGAAACTCATGATCAAATGTGACATTCGTGAGCCTGAAGAGCAGACCATGGTTCGTTACCTAGGTGGGCTTGATCCTAGGATAGCCAACGTGGTTGAGTTACAAGCTTATGCCACCTTTGATGAAGTGTGTGTCCTAGCACACAAGGTGGAGCAGCAAAGAAAGTCTAGAATGAATGTTCGTGATTCATTCAAGCCCTATTCTACACCAAACCGTGGGCAACCCTTAAACAAGGGGAGTACCACACCTCAGCCTAAATCATCTCCCCCTTTCCCATCTAATCCACAAAAGAACCAAGCTCCTCAAAGGCCACCACCACCAAACCCCCCCCGTCCAAACCCATACCCTGTAAGCCAAAGAAGGTGTTACAAGTGCCAAGGCTTAGGACATATTGCTTCTGATTGTCCTAGTCGAAAGGTAGTCACCTTAGCTGAATGGGAAGCCATAGAGGGAGAATTTGCCGAGGAGAAAGAAGAGGAAAAGGCAGAAGATGCCGAGAGCGATCATGAAGATGATCAGGAGGAGTTTGTGGAAAACGCAGATGAAGGTGAGATGCTAGTAATTCGAAGGGTATTGAGCAATCAACGAGTTGCTAAAGATGAACAACGTGAGAATATCTTTCACTCACGGTGTACAGTCCAAGGCAAAGTGTGCTCGCTAATCATCGATGGAGGAAGTTGTGCCAACGTTGTTTCATTAAGCATGATTGAGAAACTGAACCTTCAATCCACGGCACACCCACACCCATACAACATTCAATGGTTAAATCAAGGCAAGGGATTACAAGTTAACTCTCGTTGCTTGATTTCATTCTCTCTTGGTAAGAACTACGAAGATGAACTTTGGTGTGATGTTATCCCATTGGATGCTTGTCATATTCTGTTAGGACGACCATGGATGTATGATAGGAAGGTTATGCATAATGGTTATCTTAATACTTATTCCTTCACCAAAGATGGCAGGAAGATTACCCTGAATCCCATGTCACCATCCGAACTCCACAAAATGAAACCACAAAAAAGCCAAAATCAATCTGATTTGCTTTTGACATATGTTGAACCACTTTTAAAGGCCTCTCAACATGAGTTCAAAGCTTTGAAAGAATGGATATTGCAAGTACAAGATGAGCCAGAAACACCACTTCCTTCCCATCCCATAGCCAAGGTCATATTGAATCAGTTCGGTCACCTATTCCCAGATGAAATACCTTCGGGTTTACCCCAAAAGCGTGATATTCAACATCATATTGACCTTATCCCAGGATCCATTCTACCTAATAAACCAGCCTACAGGACAAATCCCAGAGAAACTCAAGAGATTCAACGTCAAGTTGAAGAACTAATATTCAAGGGATTGGTACGAGAATCCTTAAGCCCGTGTGCTGTTCCTGCTCTTTTGGTTCCGAAAAAGGATGGTAGTATGAGGATGTGTGTTGACAGTATGGCCATAAACAAGATCACTATCAAGTATAGGTACCCTATACCTAGGCTTGAAGATATGTTGGATGAGTTACATGGCTCTAAGGTGTTTAGCAAGATTGATTTAAGGAGTGGTTATTATCAGATTCGTATTAGGGAGGGTGATGAGTGGAAAACTGCTTTCAAGACTAAGGGCGGATTATATGAATGGTTAGTCATGCCTTTCGGTCTTTCTAATGCCCCTAGTACGTTTATGAGACTAATGAATCAAGTATTTCGACCATGCTTAGGCAAGTTCGTGGTTGTTTACTTCGATGATATATTGGTGTTCAGTAAGAATGAGCAAGAACATCAAGATCACTTAACTCAGGTGATGCTCCTTCTTGAAAAGGAGAAGTTATTCGGGAACCTAAAGAAGTGTACCTTCTTTACTCATGAAGTTACCTTCTTAGGTTATATTGTTTCTGAAGATGGTATTAAGGCGGATGAAAGCAAGTTTGAGGCTATTCGGACTTGGCCTGTTCCTAAGAGCATTCATGACGTTCGAAGCTTTCATGGCTTGGCTTCTTTCTATAGGAGGTTCATACGCAATTTCAGCACTATTCTAGCTCCTATGACTGAAGTCCTTAAGGGTTCCTCGTTCACTTGGAATCCTAAAGCCCAAGCAGCCTTTGAAGAAGTGAAAGAGAGGCTAACTCAAGCACCGGTTTTAGCTCTGCCGTGTTTTGAGAAGGTCTTTGAAGTTGAATGCGATGCTTCTGGAGTTGGTATTGGAGGCATTCTTACTCAAGAAGGACGCCCTTTGGCCTTCTTCAGTGAAAAGTTATGTGACACCAGGAAGAAATATTCAACTTATGACAAGGAGTTCTATGCCATCGTTCGATGCCTAGAACATTGGAACCATTATTTGATTGCCAGTGAGTTTATTCTACACTCAGATCACGAGGCTTTGAAGTATATTCAAGGCCAACATAAGTTAAACTCACGCCATGCTAAATGGGTTGAGTTCCTGCAGTCCTTTCACTTTACTATCAAGCATAAGTCTGGCAAATTAAATCAAGGCGCCGATGCTCTTTCACGGCGTTATCTATTAATGTTCCAATTAGATGCTTGTATCCTTGGATTTGAGCATCTAAAGGCTTTATACCAGGATGATGAAGATTTTGGGGTGTTATACTCTGAGTGTACTAAACATCCCAAAGGGGATTTCTTAATTCACGAAGAGTTTCTCTTTAAAGGTGCTCGGTTATGTGTTCCCAAATGCAGCACTCGTGAGTTGTTAATTCGAGAAGTCCATGCTGGATCTTTAGCTGGTCATTTTGGCAAAGACAAGACCCTAACTATGCTTAGGGAACATTATTATTGGCCAGGCATGGAAAAGGACGTTCAAGACATCATTAGAAGATGCAGTACGTGTCAAATTGCGAAGAGTCATTCGCTTCCTCAGGGACTATACACGCCACTTCCTATTCCTACGTTGCCTTGGGTGGACGTTAGTATGGATTTCATACTTGGTTTACTAAAGACACAAAGGAATAAAGATTCTATCTTTGTGGTCGTGGATCGATTTTCGAAGATGGCTCATTTCATTCCTTGCAACAAGACTAATGATGCCACTCATGTTGCTGAGCTGTATTTCAAGGAGGTCATGAGACTTCATGGAATTCCTCGTTCCATCGTCTCAGATCGAGATACCAAGTTCCTAAGTCACTTTTGGATTACTTTGTGGAAAAAGTTGGGTACCAAACTCAAATACAGTACCACTTGTCATCCACAAATAGATGGGCAAACCGAGGTTACTAATCGAACCCTTGGTACTCTATTAAGGGTCTTGATTACAAACCACGCAAAAGCTTGGGATCTGTTACTTCCACATGCTGAGTTCGCTTACAATAGGACTCCAAGCAAGGCTACTGGTCTATCACCCTTTAAAGTGGTTTATGGGATTGATCCCCTAAGTCCACTTGATCTTGTTCCTCGGCCATTAGATCAAAAGCCAAGTGCGGATGCCGCTACTAGTGATGGAGACCATCGTGAGAAGCCCAAAGACCATCAAGCTCCGCCCAAGGAGGACTCACTCAAGCTTCAAGAAGTCAAGGAAGTTGCCAAACTTTGCCGGAAATTGGCGTTCATACCCGAAGAGGTAGTGCCGCCGTCATCCAGAAATTTCCCGCTTTTTGTGTGCACTTTTGGCCTACCTAAAGTGGTCCCACAACTTGAGGCTCCACATGGTTTTGAAGTTTACGATTTCAGCTTTCAAATAAGCCCAAGTTTGTTTAATTTGGACGTCATTTGATTGGGCAAAATATCACTCAAAGGTACGTTATGCTGATCCAGTCCAGTCTGAGATAGGTGCATTGTTTGGGCCATAACTTTCAAACCGCTTATCCAGATTGAGCAAATGAGCCCATTCTGGAAAATAGACTTCCAGGGCTTTCTAACAAGCCCAAGAACGCGTGATTTGGCCGAGTATTCTGGAAGTTATGCTCTGTTGCAGTTGAGGCAGTTGCAAGGATTAATGCTGGGAATATGAAGAGTCTTCGGTTACATATACTTGAGTGGCTGATATTGTGCACGTTTTAGATGCTTCTAGATTGATGTAATCAGCTGCAAAAATCCTAGAATATTACTTGTAACCTCCCCCACCCCTTTTATGATGAGTCTTTTCATTTTTCTTAGACTTTTCATTAGCTAGTTTAAATTGTTAGGAGTTATTTGAGTCCTTTGATTGTCTTTTGCTGAGTCTATAAAAAGGGGAGGGGCGTGTGAAGCTATTCATTCAGCATTGTAAGAAATTTCCAAAGCAATACAAGTACTGTGAGTGTGTTTCTCAAAAGTGCAACTAAATTCCTAGTTCTATATCTTGAATTGTGGCAAATTCAAGTGGTGTTCTAGGTTCTCTTCCTTTTCCAATTGGAGTGATTTCTTGGTTAAGACAAGAGAATTAGCCCAAGGTCAAGTCATTGAGTGGCTCCGCGAAGGATTATCTCAATTACAAGATCTTGTTCTATCCCTTTTTCTTGTGTAGTGAAGTGCTTCATCCATCTCATCCATCTTTCATTTCTCTTCCAAACTTGGCTTATTTTGAGTTGGAGTTTGATTTGGTTCGCTTGCCACCCACGTATACATCAACTAGGGTGGAAGAAATCCAGAAGTTGCATGAGTTAGTAAAGGCCAAGATTGAGAAAACTACACTTTCATACACGGCCCAAGCTAACAAACACAAAAGAGAGAAGCTTTTTAAGCCAGGTGATTTGGTCTGGATTCATCTCCGTAAAGAACGTTTTCCTTCCAAAAGGAAAACTAAATTGATGCCTAGGGCAGATGGTCCATTCGAGATTTTGGAGAAGATCAACAATAATGTTTATAAGGTGGAGTTACCAGGAGATTATGGAGTATCAGCTACGTTCAACGTTGCTGATTTAAGTCCTTATGAAGCAGATGGTTACCTTTCTGATTTGAGGATCAAATCTTCCCAACAAGGGGAGAATGATGGAGGTCCATCCTCAAGGTCTAACAATGTTTAATTGATCCAAAATAGTCAAGAAATCAACTCCAAAGTCACGGCCATGAGTCACTTGATGGCAAACACACAAGGTGACACACCCGGGTTCTCATCCAGATTTTTACCCGGTTTTTGCTATCTTATTACATCAGCCTAAAGCATATTTTGGTGTCCGTTTTTTGGATGATTACCAAGTTCAGGATGTTAGCTTTTAAGTCCAATTGGTTTCATATCATTTGGAATTCATTTGGTTACTTAAAACAGTTCATCTCTTGAACCTGTCCGGATTGCACTGCAACATGCACGGTTTTGGTTTTCTGGTTTGTTCAGGGGGCAAATGATGTCCAAATGCTACGATTCCAATTGGAGGGTAAACTAGACATCTTGAGGTTTCCAACCATGTAAGAAACGTAGCAATTAGTCATCATTTGAGGTGTCAACCATGCGTTGTAAGTGGAGGCAGAAACCGGCTGCTTGACACCCGGTTGCTTAGCCTGGTGGTTTTCCTCCTTCAAGGGGTTTGCTTAAGGTGGAAGGCTACCAAGCAGGTCATTTTGAGCTGCTTGATTAAGCACCACTTAGCTACTTGAGAGAGAGACACGTGGAGCTAATGAAACGCCACCATTTTGCAAGCTCTCATTCGACCACTCAAGCATGACATGGCACACATGCAATTTTCAGCCGTTTTGAGGTGGCAGCCGTGCACTCTTACCTTCCTAGCTGGGAAATTGAGTCATCTACATTCCTTAATGCATAGGAAAGGCTTAGGAAGATAAATTAAGTGCTTGTAAAATAAACTTTTAGCTTTTGGTTTATATTAGAGTAAACCGTGTGTTAGATAGTAATTAGCAAGCTTAATGACTTTCCTCCCTTGGAAGGAAAGCTCATTCATGTACTCTCAAGGCCATATAAAGCCTTGTATGTTCATTTGAAGGAATAGAGTTGATAATTCAGTTGTGAGTAAAGACCTTGTGTCTTGTGATTTCTTAAACACTTAACTTGCTTATCCTTAATTGTGGCCGATTAAGGTGGTGACCAAGTGAGTCTTGATCTTTGATTAGGTGGCGTATCTTCTCCTAATCCAAGATTAAGGGCCCTAAGCTAAATGATTAGTGGTGTATCTTATCTAATCATCCAGCTTAGAACTATCCAAGGTTTCATTAAACACTCTTGAAGTTCACAAACTAACTCTTGGTTTCACTCCTCTCAAACCGTGAGTTACTTCTTGTTCTTCTTGGTGTTTCTTCATCCTCCTTACTTTCCTCACTTCCTTTACTCCTTGATTCCTCTTACCGTATAAAATCAAGCCTTAACATAGCTGATTGCATCGAACTTCCAATAACCTTCAAAGCTATCTCAAACCGTGAAGAAGAGCTTACCTAGGCAAGCTAGGCAGTGAATTGGCACGGTCACCCCGTGCCATCAAGCACGGTCGTGCCACTCCTGGCCGTGAGAATTTGCTTGTTTTCTAGCCTCCTTCGACGAGAGTACTTGGGTTATTTCCTTCCCCTTGGGACTTACATCACTAGTTTAGCTTATAGTGCAACCTAGGGCCTATGATTTGTACTTGGAACTTTTGTATTAATACCCCCACAAGCCCCTTGGCCGGCCACTAAGCTTGTTTATTGAATGAAAGTTGAGCTTTGCTACTTTGAATCCTCAAACTCTCTTCTAGCTTATCTCATCTTTTGGCCAAGTTGAGTGGTGATCTAGTAAGAGTCTTAACTTCCTTCTTGGTGGTGTTTCTGTATCCAAGAGGTTGTTAAGGGCCCTAACATCAAACCTTGGTGGTGTTTATGTATCCAAGGTAGGTGTTAGTTCCGGTTCTATCCTTCCCAACTCAAGGTGAGTTTGTGAATTCAAAGTTTCCTTGTTGTTACCTTCCATTGCTTTCATCTCACCCTCGTTCCTATCCTCTTGGGTTTTCCTTGAGGATACATCATATTTGGTATCAGAGCTAAGGCTTCCCTAGGCCCAAGCTTGCTGCCCAGCACCCTTCCAAACACCCCAAACACATTCCCCCTCAAAAAAAAAAAAAAAAACACCAAACCGTGCTCCACGGTTTTTCACCATCCAGAAAATCGGCACGGGCAGCCCGTGCCAAAGAGCACGACCGTGCCACCCTCACATTCCAGCCACACTTCCTTTTTCCATCCACACCCAGTACTTCAGCACGGCCACCCCGTGCCATGTCGCACGACCGTGCCACCCCTTTCCCACCCACGTCTCAACTTCGCTCCCGTCCAGAACCAGAGCACGGCCACCCCGTGCCTAACAGCACGCCCGTGCCACATTCAGGCCGTGAGGTTTTCCCTTGTTTCAACACAAGCACCACTAGCATGACCATGGAGGAAAAGTTTGAGGCTCTCATGAGGAATTATGAGGCCTTGAAGCTACAGAATGAAGAGATCAAAGGTCAGAACGAGTATTTGAGGCGACAACTTGGAGACTCCTTGAAGCAAAAACGAAAGGAGATTAGAAGTTCCCGATCTTCTAACTCCTCCGACTCCAAGCCGGAAGCAAGAGAAGCCCCACACTTGAGCTCGTCAAGTGAAGAGGAGGCTTATAGAAGATCTAGAAGAGGAAGGCGGACAACCTCTCACCAAGGAGACATTAGAGTGGAGATTCCAGAATTTGAAGGGAAGCTAGACCCCGATGAGTTCTTGGAATGGATGCAAACCGTTCAGAGAATCTTTGACTACAAAGAGATTTCCGAGGGAAATAAGGTAAAACTTGTGGCCCTTAAACTTCGTAAATATGCTTCTCTTTGGTGGTCCAACCTTTGTGCTAAGAGAGTTAAGCAAGGGAAGGGAAAGATTCGAACATGGGAAAAGATGAAAACCAAACTCAAAGCCCGTTTCTTACCCCCATCTTACCTACAAGACAATTATTCCCAACTTCACAATCTCACCCAGGGGAACTTGAGTGTTGAGGAGCACACTAGGGAATTTGAGAAGTTGTTAATCAAGTGTGACTTGAGAGAGCCCGAAGAGCAAACCATAGTGAGATATTTGGGTGGGTTAGATCCTAGGTATGCCCATGTGGTGGAATTGCAACAATACACCACTTTTGATGTGGTGTGTGTCTTAGCCCACAAAGTTGAGCAACAAAGGAAATCCAAGCTCTACAAAAGAGAACCTCCCAAACCCTTTCCCAAGAGCCAACCTTTCAACAAGGGGAGCTCTTATCCACCTCCCAAACCCCCGGTTACTACACCCTCACCTCCACAAAAGAACCAAGCCCCACAAAAGACTCCACCTTCCCAAAACCGTCCCAACCCTAAGCCAAATGACCAAAGGAGATGTTTCAAGTGTCAAGGTCTTGGGCACATTGTTTCGGAGTGTCCAAATAGGAGAGTTATCACCTTGGCCGAGTGGGATGAGAGAAGAGAAGAAGAGGGAGAAGAGGAGGAAGAAAGAGAAGGTGTGTATTACATGGAGGAACGAGAAGAATTGATTGAGGAAGCGGATGAAGGAGAGTTACTTGTATTGAGGAGAGCTTTGAGTACCAAAAGAGGAGAGCATGAAGAACAAAGGGAGAACATCTTCCATACACGTTGCACCATTCAAAGCAAAGTGTGTTCCCTCATCATTGATGGTGGGGGTTGTGCAAATGTGGCTTCCGTGACTATGGTGGAGAAGCTTGGCCTTCAAGCTTCGGCTCATCCTCACCCCTACAACATCCAATGGCTAAATCAAGGGAAGGGGTTGCAAGTTAATTCAAGATGCCTGATTTCATTTTCAATTGGGAAGCACTATCATGATGAATTGTGGTGTGATATCATCCCCATGGATGCATGTCACCTTTTGTTGGGGAGACCTTGGTTGTTTGACGGGAAGGTCATACATGATGGCTATCTAAACACCTACACCTTCCACAAAGATGGGAAAAAGATCACCCTTGCCCCATTAAGCCCTTCCCAACTCCACAAAAGCAAGCCCCAACCAAGCCATGACCATTCGGACATGCTTCTAGCCGTAAGTGAGCCTCTCCTTAAGGCTTCTCACCATGAATTCAAGGCCTTCAAGGAGTGGATCCTAGCCACCCTTGAAGAATTCGAAACCTCCACTCCATCACACCCCCTAGCCCTTTCCCTCCTTGAACACTTTAGCCATGTCTTTCCCGAGGAAATACCTCCCGGCTTACCACCACAAAGAACCATTCAACACCACATAGACCTCATACCCGGTTCCATTCTCCCAAACAAACCGGCTTATCGGACAAACCCCAAAGAAACCATGGAAATCCAAAGGCAAGTTGATGAGCTTATGGATAAGGGGTTGATTAGAGAGAGCTTGCGCCCTTGTGCGGTTCCGGCCCTCCTTGTGCCAAAGAAAGATGGGAGCATGCGTATGTGTGTTGATAGTCGAGCAATCAACAAGATAACCATCAAGTATAGATATCCAATTCCCCGCCTTGAGGATATGCTTGATGAGTTATATGGTTCTAGTATGTTCTCTAAGGTGGATTTGAGGAGTGGTTACTACCAAATCCGCATTAGAGAGGGAGATGAATGGAAAACGGCCTTCAAAACCAAAGGAGGCTTGTATGAGTGGCTAGTCATGCCATTCGGATTGTCAAATGCTCCAAGTACCTTCATGCGGCTCATGAGCCAAGTGTTCCGGCCCTTCATTGGCAAATTCGTTGTGGTGTATTTTGATGACATCCTCATCTATAGCAAGAATGAAGAAGAGCACCTTCAACATCTCACACAAGTCATGAAGGTTCTAGAGAAGGAAAAGCTCTATGGTAACCTCAAGAAGAGTGCATTTTTCACTCATGAGGTAACCTTCCTTGGTTACATTGTCACAAGTGAAGGCATCAAAGTTGATGAGAGTAAAGGGGAAGCAATTCGGTCTTGGCCAACCCCCAAGAGTATTCATGATGTGCGAAGTTTCCATGGGCTTGCCTCATTCTATAGGCAGTTCATTAGAAACTTTAGTACCATTATGGCCCCTATGACCGAAGTTATCAAAGGTGCATCGTTCAAGTGGACTCCCAAGGCTCAAGAAGCCTTTGAAACCATCAAGTCCAAACTCACCCAAGCACCGGTTCTTGCCTTGCCATGCTTTGATAAAGTGTTTGAGGTAGAGTGTGATGCGTCGGGAGTTGGCATTGGAGGAGTTCTCACTCAAGAGGGGCGGCCCTTAGCCTTCTTTAGTGAGAAGCTTTGTGACTCAAGGAGGAAGTACTCCACTTATGATAAGGAGTTCTATGCAATAGTGAGGTGTCTTGAACATTGGAATCATTACTTGGTGGCTAGTGAGTTCATCTTGCACTCCGATCATGAAGCCTTGAAATACATTCAAGGGCAACATAAACTTAACTCACGACATGCCAAGTGGGTGGAGTTCCTCCAATCTTTCAACTTCACCATCAAGCATAAGTCCGGGAAGCTCAACCAAGGAGCCGATGCCTTGTCAAGGAAGCACTTATTGCTATTCCAACTTGATGCTTGCGTTCTTGGTTTTGAGCATTTGAAGTCCCTCTATCAGAATGATGAAGATTTAGGAGAGCTCTACAAGAAGTGCCTTCGACATCCCAAAGGTGACTTCCTTGTCCAAGATGGATTTTTATTCAAGGGATCAAGATTGTGTGTGCCTAAGTGTGGCACAAGAGAGTTACTCATGCGTGAGGTCCATGGAGGATCTCTTGCCGGTCACTTTGGAGAAAACAAGACCCTTATGATGTTAAGGGAACATTAGTATTGGCCAAGTATGAGCAAAGATGTCCAAGATGTGTTGAAGAGATGTGCAACTTGCCAAGTTGCCAAAAGTCACCTCCTACCCCACGGTCTTTACACACCCCTACCCACTCCCAATCATCCTTGGGAAGATGTAAGCATGGACTTCATCCTTGGCCTTCCAAAGACACAAAGGGGTAAAGATTCGATCTTTGTTGTTGTTGATCGTTTTTCTAAGATGGCCCATTTCATACCTTGTACCAAGACCAATGATGCCACCCACATTGCCGAGTTATACTTCAAGGAAGTAATGAGACTACATGGCATCCCTAGATTCATTGTTTCGGATAGGGATACCAAGTTCCTTAGCCATTTTTGGGTGACACTTTGGAAGAAGATGGGAACCAAGCTCAAATATAGCACTTCATGCCACCCTCAAACGGATGGGCAAACCGAAGTCACCAACCGGACTTTGGGAACCCTCTTAAGAGTGCTAGTAAAATCCAACATCAAAGCTTGGGACTTAGCCTTGCCACAAGCCGAATTCGCCTTCAACAAGTCACCTAGCAAGGCCATGGGCTTATCTCCATTCAAGGTAGTCTATGGGATGGATCCTTTGAGTCCCCTTGATCTTGCTCCAAGAGAAATGAATGAGAAGCCTCACATGGAGGCTAGCAAACGGGTGGAGGAGATCCAGAAGCTCCATGAAACCATGAAGGCCAAAATTGAGAAGGCCAATGCCTCATACAAAGACCATGCCAACAAGCATAGAAAGAAGATGGTGCTTCACCCCGGTGATTTGGTATGGGTTCACTTAAGAAAGGAACGGTTTCCTTCTAAGAGGAAGAGCAAATTGATGCCAAGGGCCGATGGTCCTTTTGAAGTATTGGAACGCATCAATGATAATGCATACAAGATCAATTTGCCCGGTGAGTATGGAGTTTCGGCTACTTTCAACGTAGCCGACCTTAGTCCTTATGAGGAGGATGATAATCTTATTAATTTGAGGGCAAATTCTCTTCAACAAGGGGAGGATGATGGAGGTCCATCCCCTAACATGATCCATGGCCATCAAGGGAGCCCAAAAGGTCCAAACCTCACGTCCAAGATGCAAGAAATCAACCTAAGGGAGCAAGGAAATTATTTCCTCAAAACTGGAATTTCAGGCGTGCACAAACCCGGTTTTGTGCACGTTATTTTCTAAACTTCCCAAGGCTAAAACGGGGTTGCAGGAAGCCTAAGTTCAAGTACAAGATGTGCTCTTTCCATCAAGACCTCTTGCAAGTCATTTGGAGCTCATTTGATACCTCAAAACCTCAAGCAAAGTCAATCACTACATCCTGGCGCTGAACTGGGCAGGGCTGAAACAAGAGGTTGTTTGGTGGCCCATTTCTCCTCTATTTGGGTTGAAACTTTTATGGTTTGAAAGTACTTTAAAAATATTATCAAGTGACCATAAAAAAACCTCAGCCAAATTACACTCATGAGGAGTTATTAACCACCAAAACAAGGGAAGAAACACCCTTTTAACCGGGTAATGGGGCAGCCGGGTACAAGAGAGAAGAGTGAGGTGTTTTATTGCTCTAACCCATGCTTAGCCACTTGAAAGAGTCATCATGAAGGGTACTTAGCTGCCAAGAAGCTTCCATTCACCCCTAGGCCGACACATCATCCCCAAGATTAGCATTGAAGAGGTGTCAAGTGGAGGATGCATCTACCCTTTTTTGTTTTGATATGATCTATGTATTTTTGCCTAGTTTAGCTTATAGTGCAACCTAGGGCCTATGATTTGTACTTGGAACTTTTGTATTAATACCCCCACAAGCCCCTTGGCCGGCCACTAAGCTTATTTATTGAATGAAAGTTGAGCTTTGCTCCTTTGAATCCTCAAACTCTCTTCTAACTTATCTCATCTTTTGGCCAAGTTGAGTGGTGATCTAGTAAGAGTCTTAACTTCCTTCTTGGTGGTGTTCCTGTATCCAAGAGGTTGTTAAGGGCCCTAACATCAAACCTTGGTGGTGTTTCTGTATCCAAGGTAGGTGTTAGTTCCGGTTCTATCCTTCCCAACTCAAGGGGAGTTTGTGAATTCAAAGTTGCCTTGTTGTTACCTTCCATTGCTTTCATCTCACCCTCGTTCCTATCCTCTTGGGTTTTCCTTGAGGATACATCACAGGGCATCACCTCTAGAGAGATATAGAAGAGGGTGAGGGGAGGATGATAAAACGGGTCATACCTGGTGAGGAGAAGAGGCGGAAGTGGGAAATGTTCTTTGGGGGCAAGGGTTTGGGAAGGATGAATGAGGGTTAAGGCTTGTCGGTCCTTTTGTGGCTTGGGGCTTTGGCACGATGGAATAGGGGTCAAGGTGATTTTCTTCTCATCCTTAATAACGGAGTAGGTGTTGAGGCCCCATGATGAATTACATGGCGATCAAACATCCATGGTCTACCCAATAATATATGGCTTGCATCCATAGGAAGAATGTCACACAATATTTCATCCTTATAGTTTTTCCCAATTGAAAAGGAAACAAGACAACGGTGAGTAATTTGCAAACCTTTGCCTTGATTCAACCATTGTATGGTGTAGGGATTTTGACGAGGAGAGACTTGCAGCTTGAGTTTGTCCACCATAGTCTTTGAGGCAACGTTAGCACAACTACCTCCATCAATGATAAGGGAACAAACCTTGTCTCCTACGGTACACCTGGTGTGAAAAATGGCTTCTCTTTGCTCCATGTCCTTTTGGGTGGCAATTCCACTCAATGCTCGCCTAATGACAAGCAACTCACCTTCATCGGGGCCTATGATAACCTCTTCTTCTTTTTCTTCCAAGCTTTCCTCTTCTTCATGTTCATGCTCCTCAAAAGAAGCTTGGTACTCAGCCAGGGAAACAATCCTCTTGGTAGGACAATCAGATGCAAAATGTCCCAGACCTTGACAACGAAAACACCGAACTTGGTCTTTTGGCCGTGAGGGCACTTTTGTGGGAGGTGGAGGGGTGATGGGAGGGACACTTTTAGCGGGTGAGGGGGTTTGAATTTGTGGGGGAAAGTAAGGTGGTTCTTGAGAAAAAGTACGGGAAGGAGTCTTAGAAAAGATGCTCTTTTCCTTAGTCTTCTTTTGTTGCTCTACCTTATAGGCTAGAGAACTCAAGTCATCTAAGGATGAATAGGGTTGCAACTCAATTACATGAGCAATTGATTCATCAAGACCACTCAAATATCTTAGCAATATTTGTACATCATCTTCTTTCAAATCACACTTGAGGAGGAGTTGTTCAAACTCCCGAGTGTATTCTTCCACACTCTTGGATCCTTGCTTGAGGCGGTGGAGTTTCAGATAATTATCTTGCACATAGTGTGAGGGAAGAAACTTGGCCTTGAGTTTTTCTTTCATTTGGCCCACGTTCTAATTTTCCCTTTCCTATTTCTTGCTCTTTTCGCTCCAAGGTTAGCCCACCAGATTGAAGCATATTTGCGGAGTTTAAGGGCTACGAGTTTTACCTTCTTGTCCTCCGGGATGTCCTCATATTCAAAGATCCTCTCAATGGTGTTTAACCAATCGAGAAATAAGTTCGGGTCAAGTTGGCCTTCAAATTCGGGGATGTCAATTCGGACACCACCAATATTGCTTCCTTGCCTTCGTCTCGTTGGGGCTTCTTCGTCACTAGAATTGGCTCGGGATTGAAGGACTTCTTCTTCCGATTCGACCACCGGTTCATGAGGATGAGAGGGAGTGTGGCTATGAACCCACCTTCGTTTTTCCTCCAAAAGTTGCCCAAGTTGAGTTCGAAGATAAGTGACTTGAGCTTCTAACTCTTCCACACGTACTTGGTCGCTTCTTGTGGACTTTGTAGACATGTTGGAGATGCTTTGAAGGAAGAATATGCAGCAGGAAAAGTGGCACGGTCGTGCAAGGGGGCACGGGCAGGCCGTGCTATGCTTCGACTTGAGGAAATGCAGAAAAGTAGGGTGGCACGGTCGTGCTGGTAGGCACGGGGGCACCGTGCAAAATTTCTGGCCTGTGGACACTGAATGTTCACGGTTTTTTTTTTTTTTAAAATGTATTTGGGTGTGATGTGGGTCACTTTAAAACCTTAGCTCTGATACCAATTGATGTATATGTGGGTGGTAAGTGAACCAAATCAAACTCAAATAAACTCAAATAAGAATTGAACCAAAGTAAAGAGAAAATGGAAGGTTGATTGAGATGGAATGAAAATAATAACAAAAAAGAACAAAGGATAAAAAAGACCTTGCACTTGAGATAATCCTTCACGGAGCCACTCAAGGACTTGATCTTGGGCAAATCCTCTTGTCTTCACCAAGGAATCACTCCAATTGGGAAAGAAAAGAGAACCTAGAACACCACTTGAACTTGCCGAAGTTCAAGATATAGAACTAGGGATTTTTTTTGGACACAAATGAGAATCACTCTCAAGGTGTTTGTACTACTCTTGGAAAAGCTTACAACTCTGAATTCCAAATGCAACTACATAACCCACCTATTTATAGGCTAAACAAAGATAACCAAAAGACTTAAAAACTTCTAGCAATTAAAACTAGAAAATTGAAAAGGCTTGGAAAATGGAAAAGACTCAACATAAAGAGGTGGGGGAGGTTACAAAGAATATTCTAGGCTTCCAATCAGCTGAAGACATCCATCTAGAACACTCCAAGTCGTGCATGATGCCATCCACATGATGTCATGTAACCAAAGTCTCTTCATTTGCCCAGTATTTAATCCTTGCAGCAGCCTCCACTTCAAATGAGCATAACTCTCAGCACACACGTCCAAATCAGGTGATTCTGGGCTTGTTGGAAAGCCCTAGGAAATCTAGTTTCCAGAATGGGCTCATTTGCTCAATTTGGATAAGTAGATCAAAAGTTATGGTCCGAACATTACACCTATATCAGAACTGGACTGGAGCGGGACAACTTCCCTTTGAGTGCTACTTTGCCCAATCAAATGACGTCCAAATTAAATAAAATTGGGCTTATTTTAAAGCTGACATCTTAAGCTTCAAAACCATGTGGCCCCTCAAGTTGTGGGTCCACTTGAGCTAGTCCAAAAAAATGAGCACAAAAAAAATTACCTTCCGCAGGGATGAATCGGGCACCAATTCTTCCGGAAGGAATATGAGTTTTATCCAGATTTTCGCCACTTGCTTGACTACTTCATGGTGTCTAAAGTCCTTGAACTCACATAATAAGAGAAAATATGAGAGTTCCCATGCACGCTCTTGTTTGACACTTTTCTTCTTGGAAGTTGACCTTAAATAAAAATGATGCATATGGGAATATGCATCACTCACCCCGCACCAAAGGGTACGGAGAATCAAAGTATTCTTTTCCTATCTCTTGGTGAACCATCAACCTTTTTCCCCACCACCCACACCCAAGGCACTCAAACAAACCTTCTGTCAAAAGCATTCCAAACCATTACTTACAACTCCTAATGTTGAATTAAGAGTAATTGAGGAAGTGGTTCATGATATATTCAAAGAGTCCCTTAAGTCCAACATTCAAATCAGTAAGGGACATGAAAAGAAGAGAGTCTCTAAGTTCAAAAGAGACTTATTTTCATGGTTGATTTTATTTCAGCCAGAAATGAAGAAAGAAGAGGAGTTCATTACCTACTATGATTTGAGGGCAAATCATTTTTAACAAGGGGAGTATGATGGAAATCCATCCATCTCTTTTGTTTTAAAAGAATCAAATCAATTAGGTGATGTATATGTGGGTGGTAAGTGAACCAAATCAAACTCAAATAAACCCAAATAAGAATTGAAACAAAGTAAAGAGAAAATGGAAGGTTGATTGAGGTGGAATGAAAATAATAGCAAAACAGAACAAAGGATAAACAAGATCTTGCACTTGAGATAATCCTTCGCGGAGCCACTCAAGGACTTGATCTTGGGCAAATCCTCTCGTCTTCACCAAGGAATCACTCCAATTGGAAAAGAAAAGAGAACCTAGAACACCACTTGAACTTGCCAAAATTCAAGATATAGAACTAGGGATTTGGAATACTTTTGAGAATCACACTCAAAGGTAATTGTATTTCACTTGGGAAAGCTTACAACTCTGAATTCAGAAACACTTCACACCCCCACTATATATAGGCAACAACAAGACAAGCAAAAGACACAAACTCCTAACAATTTAAAGCTAGAAAATTGAAAAGACTTAGGAAAAATAAAAAGACACAACTTAAAGGAATGGGGGAGGTTACAATGAACATTCTAGACTTCCTATCAGCTGAAGAAATCCATCCAAGTCGTGCATGATGTCAGCAAGGTGATGTCATGTAACCTATGTCTCTTCACTTGCCCAGCATTAACTCCATGCAGCAGCCTTCACTTCAACGGAGCATTTCTCTCAGATCACACGTCCAAATAAGGTGATTTTGGGCTTGTTGGAAAGCCCTGGAAATCTATTTTCCAGAATGGGCTCATTTGCTCAATTTGGATAAGTAGATAAAAAGTTATGGCCCGAATATTACACCTATATCAGAACTGGACTGGAACAGGACATGTCTTCTTTGAGTAATATTTAGCCCAACCAAACGACGTCCAAATTAAACATAATTGGGCTTGTTCTGAAAGCTGAGAGCTTAAACTTCAAAACCATGTGGCCCCTCAAGTTGTGGGTCCACTTGAGCTAGTCCAAAAATGAGTACCAAAAAAAAAAAAAATTACCTTCCGACGGGATGAATCGGGCACCAATTCTTTCGGAAGGAATATGAGTTTTATCCAGATTTTCGCCACTTGCTTGACTTCTTCATAGTGTCTAAAGTCCTTGAACTCACATAATAAGAGAGAATATGAGAGTTCCCATGCACGCTCTTGTTTGACACTTTTCTTCTTGGAAGTTGACCTTTGATGTAGATGTGGGTGGTAAGTGAACCAAATCAACTCAAACTCAAGCTAAACAAGAATCAACCAAAGAAAAGTGAATATGGTGGAAGATAGTTTGAGATGGTTTGAAGAATAATAACAAAAAGAACAAGGATAAACAAGACCTTGTAATTAAGATAATCCTTCACGGAGCCACTCAATGACTTGATCTTGGGCTAATTCTCTTGTCTTAACCAAGGAATCACTCCAATTGGAAAAGGAAGAGAACCTAGAACACCACTTGAATGAGCCAAATTCAAGATATAGAACTAGGAATTTTGAGACACAAATGAGAATCACTCTCAAAGGTGCTTGTATTACTTTGGAAATCTCTTACATTGCTGAATGATTAGCTTCACATGCCCCTCCCCTTTTATAGACTCAGCAAAAGACAATCAAAAGACTCAAATAACTCCTAACAATTAAAAACTAGCTAATGAAAAGTCTAAGAAAAAATGAAAAGACACATCATAAAAGGGGGTGGGGGAGGTTACAAGGAATATTCTAGGATTTTGCAGCTGATTACATCAATCTAGAAGCATCTAAAACGTGCACAATATCAGCCACACAAATATATGTAACCTAAGACTCTTCATATTCCCAGCATTAATCCTTACAACTGCCTCAACTTCAACAGAGCATAACTTCCAGAATACTCGGCCAAATCACGCGTTCTTGGGCTTGTTAGAAAGCCCTGGAAGTCTATTTTCCAGAATGGGCTCATTTGCTCAATTTGGATAAGCGGTTTGAAAGTTATGGCCCAAACAATGCACCTATCTCAGACTGGACTGGATCAGCACAACGTATCTTTGAGTGATATTTTGCCCAATCAAATGATGTCCAAATTAAATAAAATTGGGCTTATTTTAAAGCTGACATCTTAAGCTTCAAAACCATGTGGAGCCTCAAGTTGTGGGTCCACGTTAGGTAGGCCAAAAGTGCACACAAAAATCGGGAAATTTCTGGATGAAGGCGGCACTACCTCTTCGGGCATGAACGCCAATTTCCGGCAAAGTTTGGCAACTTCCTTGACCTCTTGAAGCTTGAGTGAATCCTCCTTGGGCTGAGCTTGATGGTCCTTGGGCTTCTCACGATGGTCTCCATCAACCTTAAATAAAAATAATGCATATGGGAATATGCATCATTAGGTAAGCTCAATATGCTGGTTTAATGATGAATAAATCATCCAAGTTTTGTTTAAACATTGAAACTGCAGGGCAAGGGTTAATTCCAGCGACTAACCCGTTTTTGTGTGCTTAATTTCTCAAACATACTAAGGGTTGACGTCTAATATTTTTTGATGGATTTGAAGATCAAGATGTTAGCTTTCCAAAAAATCAAGTTTCATCCAATTTGGACTTCATTTGGTCATTCAAATCAGCAATTAAACCCAAGGTGTCAAAACTGCCCAGCAGGGCCAGGATGAACCTGGTTTTGTTCTTTTTATTTCTTATGATATAGTTTGGTTTAAGTCTTGTATTTTTACATATTTTGGGTCCCCAAGATCTTAGCTTTCATGTCCAATTGGAATTACCAGATTCGGAGTTCAATTGGTTAATGAATTAAGCTAATTAGTAAGCCTATGCTGTTTTGGAGTCCAATCTGCACGGTTTTGGGAATCAGGCTGATTCAAGGGGTAAATGACATCCAATTGCTATGATTCACAAATGAGGGTAATCTAGACATCTTGAGGTTTCCATGCATGTAAGAAACGTAGCAATTAGTCAGCATTTGATGTGTCAAGCATGTGTGACAAGTTGAGGCAGAAACCGGCTGATTGACACCCGGTTACTTAGTCTAGTAGTTTTCCTCCTTCAAGGGGTTTGCTTAAGGTGTGAGCTTGCCTACTTGGTCAAATTGAGCTACTTGGTAAGCTGCCACTCAGCCACATAGGAGAAAGACACGTGAAAGCATGAAGAAGAAGACATTTTGCAAGCATGTATTCGGCCACCACCAACACACATGTCAAGCTCGAATTCAGCAGCCTTTTGCTAGGTGGCAGCCGTGTATCTTTGCCCTCCAAGGAAGGAAAATGAGTCATAATTATGCCTTAGATATTAAGAAAGGTCTTAGGATAAGTAAACTTGTGTATTAAGCTTGATTGTACCGGTTTTACTTTGTTTTAGTTTAAACCTTGTATAAGTGTGCTTAGCTATACTAATACCTTTCCTCCCTTAGAGGGAAAGGTTGTTTCATGACTTTAGTGGCTATATAAGGCCGTGTACTTCTCACTTCATGAATCAGATTTTGAGTTTAAAACTTTGAGAAAAGACTTTGTGTCTTGAGTTCCTCTTAAACACTTAACTTGCTTATCCTTAATTAGGTCGATTAAGGTGGTGTTCAAGTGAGTCTTAATCATTGATTAGGTGGTGTATCTTATCCTAATCAAAGATTAAGGGCCCTAAGCTAAGTGATTAGTGGTGTATCTTATCTAATCACAAGGCTTAGTGATGCATATTTCCATATGCATCATTTTTATTCAAGTCCAATCTCAAAGAAGAAAAGGGTCAAAGAAGATCATGCTTGGAAGTGTGCTTATTTGGTCTTCTTAAGTGAGTTCAAAGACTCGCGACACTATGGAGAGGTCAAAAAGAGGTTAAGCTTTGCTAGAAATTTGGTGCCGAATTCATCCCTGCGGAACCCGATTTTTGTGACCACTTTTGGACAAGCTCAAGTGGACCCACAACTTGAGGGCCCATGTGCTTTTGAAGCTTAAGATTTCATCTTTCAAATAAGCCCAAGTTTGTTTAATTTGGACATCATTTGATTGGGCAAAATATCACTCAAAGATACGTTATGCTGATCCAGTCCAGTCTGAGATAGGTGCATTGTTTGGGCCATAACTTTTAAACCGCTTATCCAAATTGAGCAAATGAGCCCATTCTGGAAACTAGACTTCCAGGGCTTTCTATCAAGCCCAAGAACGCGTGATTTGGCCGAGTATTCTGGAAGTTATGCTCTGTTGAAGTTGAGGCAGCTGCAAGGATTAATTCTGGGAATATGAAGAGTCTTCGGTTACATGTGATTGTGTGGCTGACATTGTGCACGTTTTGGAGCCTTCTAGATTGGTGTAATCAGCTAATAAATCCTAGAATATTCCTTGTAACCTCCCCCACCCCTTTTATGATGTGTCTTTCCATTTATCTTAGTCTTTTCATTTTACTAGTTTTAATTGTTAGGAGTTATTTGAGTCCTTTTGTTGTCTTTTGCTGAGCCTATATAAAGGGGGGGCGTGTGAGCATTGTAGATCAGATTTCTAAGGCATTTTCAAGAGTAATTCAAGCACCTTTGAGAGTGATTCTCATTTGTGTCCCAAAAATTCCTAGTTCTATATCTTGAATTGTGGCAAATTCAAGTGGTGTTCTAGGTTCTCCTTCTTTTCTTTGGAGTGATTCCTCAGAAGAGTGAAGAGAATTAGCCCAAGATCAAGCCATTGAGTGGCTCCGTGAAGGATTATCTCAATTACAAGATCTTGTTCTATCCTTTTTTTGTGTGTTGAAGATCTTCTTTCGTTCCATCCATCTTTCATTTCTCTTTTCACTTTGGTATGTTTTTGAGTTTGAGTTTGATTTGGTGATTTGGATCACTTACCGCCCACACATACATCAATTGGTATCGAAGCCACGGTTCTTAAGTGACCCACTTCACACCCAAATACATCCCAAAAAGCCAAAAGACAAAAACAAAAAAAAAAGGCACAAACCGGCAAACCCAGTCTCGAAGACCAGAGAAGCAGCACGGTGCCCCCGTGCCACCCAGCAGGACCGTGCCTGATGTATATATGGGTGGTAAGTGAACCAAATCAAACTCAAATAAACCCAAATAAGAATTGAACCAAAGTAAAGAGAAAATGGAAGGTTGATTGAGGTGGAATGAAAATCATAGCAAAACAGAACAAAAGATAAACAAGACCTTGCACTTGAGATAATCCTTCGCGGAGCCACTCAAGGACTTGATCTTTGGCAAATCCTCTCGTCTTCACCAAGGAATCACTCCAATTGGAAAAGAAAAGAGAACCTAGAACACCACTTGAACTTGCCAAAATTCAAGATATAGAACTAGGGATTTGGACACTTTTGAGAATCACACTCAAAGGTAATTGTATTTCACTTGGAAAAGCTTACAACTCTGAATTGAGAAACACTTCACACCCCCACTATATATAGGCAACAACAAGACAAGCAAAAGACACAAACTCCTAGCAATTTAAAGTTAGAAAATTGAAAAGACTTAGGAAAAATAAAAAGACACAACTTAAAGGAATGGGGGAGGTTACAATGAACATTCTAGACTTCCTATCAGCTGAAGAAATCCATCCAAGTCGTGCATGATGTCAGCAAGGTGATGTCATGTAACCTATGTCTCTTCACTTGCCCAGCATTAACTCCATGCGCAGCCTTCACTTCAACTGAGCATTTCTCTCAGCTCACACGTCCAAATAAGGTGATTTTGGGCTTGTTGGAAAGCCCTGGAAATCTATTTTCCAGAATGGGCTCATTTGCTCAATTTGGATAAGTAGATCAAAAGTTATGGTCCGAACATTACACCTATATCAGAACTTGGACTGGAGCAGGACATGTCTTCTTTGAGTAATATTTAGCCCAACCAAACGATGTCCAAATTAAACATAATTGGGCTTGTTTTAAAGCTGAGATCTTAAACTTCAAAACCATGTGGCCCCTCAAGTTGTGGGTCCATTTGAGCTGGTCCAAAAATGAGCACAAAAAAAAAATTACCTTCCGACGGGATGAATCGGGCACCAATTCTTCCGGAAGGAATATGAGTTTTATCCAGATTTTCACCACTTGCTTGACTTCTTCATAGTGTCTAAAGTCCTTGAACTCACATAATAAGAGAAAATATGAGAGTTCCCATGCACGCTCTTGTTTGACACTTTTCTTCTTGGAAGTTGACCTTAAATAAAAATGATGCATATGGGAATATGCATCATACTCCCCGGGTGGTTTTGAGTTTGTCCTCAAACTCAAAGGGTTAGCAAGCCTCTCAAGAAAGGGGTCACGCTCACAATATGGGAGCTTTTGGGGAAGGAGGTCACAGGGCATCACCTCTAGAGAGATATAGAAGAGGGTGAGGGGAGGATGAATGAGGGTTAAGGCTTGTCGGTCCTTTTGTGGCTTGAGGGGTTGGGAAGGTTGAATGGGGGTTAAGGTGAATTCTTCTTGGGTCAAGAGTTGCTCAACTTCTTCAATAACCCCACATGCCTCCAACTCGGGTGCTTGGAGTTCGGTAGGGCGTACTTCTTGAATCAAGAGTTGTTCAAACTCTTCAGCAACCCTACATGGCTTCATCACTTCAAGGTCTTTAACTACATGCTCTTTAATTCTTGGGGTTATGCTCAAATTCACCTCATTATCTTCTTGGCACCCTTCTTGGGTGAAGGATTGCTCAATTTCTTGCACAATCTCTTCTTGCTTCAACTCGAATCTTTGGGCCTCAAGTTCAAAGGTCTCTTCATCACCGCAGTCACCAAAAACAAGAGGTAGGTCAACTAGGCCCGACCCTTTTTCTCCAAGGATCTCTTCATCTTTGTTGGAGCTAAGTTTCTCCAAATAAAAGAAGGAAGTAAAGCTAGAGTTACAAGCACTCATTGGAGTTCCCTTGTTGAAATGACGGTTTTTAGAAGAGGAATTAAAGCCGTTTACCTCAAAGGAAACAAATGGATGCTTGTGTAAGTAAGAGGTTGGAGTGAAAGTATCCATTAATTTACCTCTTAACTTAACCCACGTTGTGATCTTACTTTTTCCTCTCTTCTTCCTCTTATACTTGTACTTTTCCCACCATTCAAGCGCATGGCCTCGGAGCTTCTTGATAACCACCTTAAACTTCTCTTGCTCGTCAATATTGTAGCGAGTGAAAACTTGATCCACTTTGGAAATCCAGTAAGGGAAATCTTCTTTTTGGCCACGAAACTTTGGAGTTTCAAGGATGACCATCTCCTTTTCAATCAAAGCAATCTCTTTTCGCAAGTTTCCAAGAGAAATCATGACGGATGAATGCTTAAGGGTTCTTTGTGGGTTATGTGTTTAGGCTAGAAAAAAGGCTGTTTTGGAGAAGAGGAGGGAGGGCACGGTCGTGCAGTTAGGCACTGGGGAATCGTGCTTGAATGCTGCCTTGCAGAATGCAGGAAAACAAGGGTGGCACGGTCGTGCTTGGGAGCACGGGGGCACCGTGCTGCGTCTCGACTTGAAGATTTCTGGAAAATGAATATGGCACGGTCGTGTGGTATGGCACGGGGGCACCGTGCGAAATCTCTGGCCTGTGGACACTGGATGTTCACGGTTTTTTTTTTTTAAATGTATTTGGGTGTGATGTGGGTCACTTTAAAACCTTTGCTCTGATACCAATTGATGTATATGTGGGTGGTAAGTGAACCAAATCAAACTCAAATAAACCCAAATAAGAATTGAACCAAAGTAAAGAGAAAATGGAAGGTTGATTGAGGTGGAATGAAAATAATAGCAAAACAGAACAAAGGATAAACAAGACCTTGCACTTGAGATAATCCTTCGCGGAGCCACTCAAGGACTTGATCTTGGGCAAATCCTCTCGTCTTCACCAAGGAATCACTCCAATTGGAAAAGAAAAGAGAACCTAGAACACCACTTGAACTTGCCAAAATTCAAGATATAGAACTAGGGATTTGGACTACTTTTGAGAATCACACTCAAAGGTAATTGTATTTCACTTGGGAAAGCTTACAACTCTGAATTGAGAAACACTTCACACCCCCACTATATATAGGCAACAACAAGACAAGCAAAAGACACAAACTCCTAGCAATTTAAAGCTAGAAAATTGAAAAGACTTAGGAAAAATAAAAAGACACAACTTAAAGGAATGGGGGAGGTTACAATGAACATTCTAGACTTCCTATCAGCTGAAGAAATCCATCCAAGTCGTGCATGATGTCAGCAAGGTGATGTCATGTAACCTATGTCTCTTCACTTGCCCAGCATTAACTCCATGCAGCAGCCTTCACTTCAACTGAGCATTTCTCTCAGCTCACACGTCCAAATAAGGTGATTTTGGCCTTGTTGGAAAGCCCTGGAAATCTATTTTCCAGAATGGGCTCATTTGCTCAATTTGGATAAGTAGATCAAAAGTTATGATCCGAACATTACACCTATATCAGAACTGGACTGAAACAGGATATGTCTTCTTTGAGTAATATTTAGCCCAACCAAACGATGTCCAAATTAAACATAATTGGGCTTGTTCGAAAGCTGAGAGCTTAAACTTCAAAACCATGTGGCCCCTCAAATTGTGGGTCCATTTGAGCTGGTCCAAAAATGAGCACAAAAAAAAAATTACCTTCCGACGGGATGAATCGGGCACCAATTTTTCCGGAAGGAATATGAGTTTTATCCAGATTTTCGCCACTTGCTTGACTTCTTCATAGTGTCTAAAGTCCTTGAACTCACATAATAAGAGAAAATATGAGAGTTCCCATGCACGCTCTTGTTTGACACTTTTCTTCTTGGAAGTTGACCTTAAATAAAAATGATGCATATGGGAATATGCATCAGTGCCACTATACTTTTCTGCATTTCCTCAAGTCGAAGCATAGCACGGCCTGCCCGTGCCCCCTTGCACGACCGTGCCCTCCCTCCTCTTCTCCAAAACGGCCTTTTTCTAGCCTAAACACATAACCCACAAAGAACCCTTAAGCATTCATCCGTCATGATTTCTCTTGGGAACTTGCGAAAAGAGATTGCTTTGATTGAAAAGGAGATGGTCATCCTTGAAACTCCAAAGTTTCGTGGCCAAAAAGAAGATTTCCCTTACTGGATTTCCAAAGTGGATCAAGTCTTCACTCGCTACAATATTGACGAGCAAGAGAAGTTTAAGGTTATTATCAAGAAGCTCCGAGGCCATGCGCTTGAATGGTGGGAAAAGTACAAGTATAAGAGGAAGAAGAGAGGAAAAAGTAAGATCACAACATGGGTTAAGTTAAGAGGTAAATTAATGGATACCTTCGCTCTAACCTCTTACTTACACAACCATCCTTTACTTTCCTTTGAGGTAAACAACTTTGATTCCTCTTCTAAAAACCTCTCTTTCAACAAGGGAAGCTCAATTCCATCCCCTCAACCCACATTTTTAGCCCCTTCCACTCCACAAAAGAAGCAAACTCCACAAACAAGCCAAGCCCTTGCAGATCGACCTAACCCCGACCCTTTGAACCTTAGAAGGTGTTCTAAGTGTCAAGGCTTTAGTCACACACCTACGGGCTGCCCCAACAAGGAATTCATCACCATCGCCGAATGGGAAGTAGCCATGGAGGAAGAAAAGGGGGAGAACGATCAGGAGGAAAGCATTGAAGAAGAAATTGAACTCAAGGTTGAAAAAGAAGAAATACTTCACTTAGAGAAGGTTTCTCAAAAGCCAAACGAAATTGAAGAAGAGCATGCAAATATTCATTTCAATCCAAAGGAGCAAGACCATATCCTATCCTTTCCCCACAAAATCACATTAACCCCCATTCAACCTTCCCAAATCCTCAAACCACATAAAGCCTCACAAAATGATCTATCACTCACCTCTCTTTCCCCAACCGAATCTCACCTTAGTTTTCACCCTTCCCACACCCACTTTTATCAAACCTCTGTGCATATTGCTTTTCAAGTGCTGCCTTTTGACCTTATTCCATCTCCCAAACCCAAAGACAGTCCTCACTTGGATGTCTTTCTCATCCCCCTCCTCTATGCCACCCTACAAATGATGCCCTTTGGCCACTTCCTACAAGAGCTCCCATTTCATAAGCATGCCTCCCTTCATGAGAAGCTTGCCAATCCTTTGAGTTTGAGGACAAACTCAAAACAACCCGGGGAGTATGATGCATATTTCCATATGCATCATTTTTATTCAAGTCCAATCTCAAAGAAGAAAAGGGTCAAAGAAGATCATGCTTGGAAGTGTGCTTATTTGGTCTTCTTAAGTGAGTTCAAAGACTCACGACACTATGGAGAGGTCAAAAAGAGGTTAAGCTTTGCTAGAAATTTGGTGCCGAATTCATCCCTGCGGAACCCGATTTTTGTGACCACTTTTGGACAAGCTCAAGTGGACCCACAACTTGAGGGCCCATGTGCTTTTGAAGCTTAAGATTTCATCTTTCAAATAAGCCCAAGTTTGTTTAATTTGGACATCATTTGATTGGGCAAAATGTCACTCAAATATACGTTATGCTGATCCAGTCCAGTCTGAGATAGGTGCATTGTTTGGGCCATAACTTTTAAACCGCTTATCCAAATTGAGCAAATGAGCCCATTCTGGAAACTAGACTTCCAGGGCTTTCTAACAAGCCCAAGAACGAGTGATTTGGCCGAGTATTCTGGAAGTTATGCTCTGTTGAATTTGAGGCAGTTGCAAGGATTAATTCTGGGAATATGAAGAGTCTTCGGTTACATGTGATTGTGTGGCTGACATTGTGCACGTTTTGGAGCCTTCTAGATTGGTGTAATCAGCTAAGAAATCCTAGAATATTCCTTGTAACCTCCCCCACCCCTTTTATGATGTGTCTTTCCATTTATCTTAGTCTTTTCATTTTACTAGTTTTAATTGTTAGGAGTTATTTGAGTCCTTTTGTTGTCTTTTGCTGAGCCTATATAAAGGGGGGGCGTGTGAGCATTGTAGATCAGATTTCTAAGGCATTTTCAAGAGTAATTCAAGCACCTTTGAGAGTGATTCTCATTTGTGTCCCAAAAATTCCTAGTTCTATATCTTGAATTTGGCTAATTCAAGTGGTGTTCTAGGTTCTCCTTCTTTTCTTTGGAGTGATTCCTCAGAAGAGTGAAGAGAATTAGCCCAAGATCAAGCCATTGAGTGGCTCCGTGAAGGATTATCTCAATTGCAAGATCTTGTTCTATCCTTTTTTTGTGTGTTGAAGATCTTCTTCCGTTCCATCCATCTTTCATTTCTCTTTTCACTTTGGTTTGTTTTTGAGTTTGAGTTTGATTTGGTGATTTAGATCACTTACCGCCCACACATACATCACTTAGAACTATCCAAATTCCATTGAATTCACTTAAAGTTCATGAAGTTAGCTTTGGGTTCCCTAAACCAAAGCTCTCCTTTTTCATGTTCTAATCAGTGAACTTCATTCCTCTCTTCTCTTTTTCTATTCATATTCATTTCAAGTTTAATCAAGGACAAGAATTTTTGCTTTGATTCAGTTTTGAGCCCAAACACAAAAGCCATCTCAAAACCGTAAAAATCACAAATTAGGCGTGCTTAGGCAGCAAGTTAGCACGGTCACCCCGTGCCATTAAGCACGGCCGTGCCTCCTTGGCCGTTGGGTGTTTGCTTGTTTTCTAGTGTCCTTGATGTGAGTTGACTTGGGTTGCTTCATTCCCTTGAGACTTACATCATTTTTAGGGTATGTTGTCTCCAAGGATGGTATCTCCATGGATCAAGCTAACGTTGAAGCTATCAAATCATGCCCCACTCCTACCTCCATCATCAAAGTTAGGAGTTTTCATGGCTTGGCATCATTTTATAGGAGGTTCATCAAAGGGTTTAGCATCCTCATGGCCCCCATGATCAAGTGCATGAAGAAGGGATCCTTTAAGTGGACCAAGGCTGCCCATGTCGCCTTTGAGAAGCTCAAAGCCAAGCTATGTGAGGCCTCGGTGTTAGCCCTTCCTGATTTTAACAAGCTCTTTGAAGCTGATTATGATGCAAGTGGAGTTGGCATAGGGGATGTCCTCATGCAAGATCAACGCCCCATTGCTTATTTTAGTGAGAAACTTAATGGCTCAAGGAAGAATTACTCCATATATGACAAAGAGTTCTATGCTTTGGTAAGAGCTCTTGATCATTGGTCTCATTACTTAAGGCCAAAATAATTTGTACTCATTTGGAACATGAGGCATTGAAGAATTTGAATGGCCAACACAAACTCAATCCAAGGCATGCTAAATGGGTTAAGTTCTTGCAAAGTTTCTCATTTGTGGCCAAGCATAAGAACGGAAGCACCAATGTGGTTGCGGATGCTCTTCCAAGGCGGCATTCCCTACTAGCCATGATCTCTACCAAGAGGATGAGGATTTTAAGCCTTACCTCAATGATCAAGAGGGCAGCAAGCATGGCCCTTATACTCTTTAAGAGGGCTTCTTGTTCAAGGGAAACAAGCTTTATATCCCAAAGTGATGGAAACGTGCAAGGGAAAGCAATGGCTTAAGAGAACTCGGAAGCTAACTTTAGGAACTTCAAGTGCTTTCAAATGAATTTGGATAGTTCTAAACTAGATGATTAGATAAGATACACAACTAATCACTAGCTTAGGACCCTCAATCTTGGATTAGGATAAGATACACCACCTAACCAAGGATTAAGACTCACTTGATCACCACCTTAATCGGCCTAATTAATGATAAGCAAGTTAAGTGTTTCAAGAAAACTCAAAGACACAAAGTCTTTACTCTTAAATTCAAAGTTCAAGTATATCCCTCACAAAATGAACATTCAAGGCATTTAAAAGCCTTGAGTATGCACGAAATGAGCTTTCCTTCTAAGCTAGGAAAGTCATTAAACTTACTTAAGCCAACTAGTACACGGTTTGAGTTTAATCATGGCCAATCCGAAAGTTTAAGGCACAAAATACATGTTTAAGCCTTCAAATACCTTTCCTAAGTATTAAGAAACTTAGGTGACTAAACATTACACGGTCTCCACCTCAAAAAGCTGAAGTATGCAAGGCTGCCATGTGTTGTAAGTGTGGTCGGTTCATAGCTTGCAAAATGGCACCTTCCTCTTGCTCCATGTGTCTTGCTCGTGTGTGGCTGGGTGGCAGGCTAACTAAACACCTCAAAACAGCCAACAAGGCAGGAACATACCTTTAGCAAACCCACCTAGGAGGGAAAACCACATAGCTAAGTAACCGGGTGTCAAGGTGGCCGTTTCTGCCCGGTGTTGTTGTACTTGGTTGACACCTCAAATGCTGAGTAATCTAAGCTTTCCTTACATGGAAGGAATCCTTAAGATGTCTAGAATACCCTTCCTTTTGAATCAAAGCATTTGGACATCATTTGCCCCTTGAAATAGGCTAAATACTCAAATCGTGCAGAATCTGGTCCAAAACAGCTTAGGATTGAAAATGAGCTTCGTTCATTAACCAATTAAACTCCAAATCTAGTAATTCCAATTAGACATGAAAGCTAAGGTCTTAAACTTGTAAGAACACCAAAAGACGAGCATTAAACTTGGATTAAACTTGAGAAATCAGGTAGCAAAAATCGGGTGAAAATCCGGATGAATAACCGGGTGCATTAACTTGAATGTTCTTCACCAAATGACTTATGGCCGTGGCTTTGGACCTCATTTCTTGATTGTTTTGGATCATTTGAACATTAATGGACCTTGTGGATGGACCTCCATCATTCTCCCCTTGTTGGGAAGATTTGACCCTCAAATCTGAAAGATAATCATCTGCTTCATAAGGACTTAAATCAGCAACGTTAAAAGTAGCTGATACTCCATAATCTCCTGGTAAATCCACCTTATAAGCATTATCGTTAATTTGCTCCAAAACCTCAAATGGACCATCTGCTCGTGGCATCAACTTAGTTTTCCTTTTGGAAGGAAAACGTTCTTTACGTAGATGTATCCAAATTAAGTCACCTGGCTTGAAGAGCTTCTCTCGTTTATGCTTGTTAGCTCGGGCCGTATAAGATAGTGTAGTTTTCTCAATTTTTGGCCTTCACTAACTTATGTAACTTTTCGATTTCTTCCACTCTAGCTGCAGCATCCGCACTAGGCCTTTGATCTAATGGCCCTTGAAAGGTGAAAGACCAGTAGCCTTGCTTGGAGTCTTGTTGTATGCAAACTAAGAATGTGGAAGTAATAAATCCCAGGCTTTTGCTTGATGTTTAATCAAAACCCTTAAAAGAGTGCCAAGGGTTCGATTAGTAACCTCCATTTGCCCATCTGTTTGTGGATGACAGGTGGTACTGTATTTGAGTTTAGTACCCAGTTTCTTCCACAAAGTGATCCAAAAGTGACTTAAGAACTTGGTATCTCGATCTGAAATAATGGAACGGGGAATTTCATGTAGTCTCATAACCTCTTTAAAACAGATCTCAGCAACATGAGTAGCATCATTAGTTTTGTTGCAGGGAATAAAGTAAGCCATCTTCGAAAATCAATCTACCACCATGAAGATAGAATCCTTATTCCTTTGTGTCTTTGGTAAACCAAGTATGAAATCCATACTTACATCTACCCAGGGCAACGTGGGAATAGGGAGTGGCGTGTATAACCCTTGGGGAAGCGAATGACTCTTTGCAATCTAACATGTACCGCATCTTCTAATGATGTCTTGAATGTCTTTCTCCATGCTTGGCCAATAATAATGTTCCCTAAGCATGATTAGGGTCTTGTCTTCACCAAAATGGCCAACTAATGATTCAGCATGGACTTCTCGAATCAGTAACTCACGAGTGCTACATTTAGGGACACATAATCGAGTACCCTTAAAGAGAAAGCCTTCTTGAACTAAGAACAAAGTCTTCATCATCTTGGTATAATGCCTTTAGATGCTCAAATCCAAGGATACAAGCATCTAATTGAAATAATAATAGATAACGCCGAGAAAGCGCATCAGCGCCTTAATTCAACTTGCCGGACTTATGCTTGATGGTGAAGTGAAAGGACTGGAGAAACTCAACCCATTTGGCATGGCGTGAGTTTAATTTGTGTTGGCCTTGAATATACTTCAAAGTCTCATGATCTGAATGCAGAATAAACTCACTGGCAATCAAATAATGATTCCAATGTTCTAAGCATCGAACGATTGCATAGAACTCTTTGTCATAGGTTGAATATCTCTTTCTGGTATCACATAACTTCTCACTGAAGAAGGCCAAAGGACGTCCTTCTTGAGTAAGAATACTGCCAATACCAACTCCAGAAGCATCGCACGCAACTTGAAAGAGTTTCTCGAAGCAAGGTAAAGCTAGGATCGGTGCTTGAGCTAGTCTTTCTTTCACTTCTTCAAAGGCAGCTTGGGCTAGGATTCCAAGTGAATGAGGAACCCTTAAGAACTTCAGTCATAGGAGCTAAAATGGTGCTGAAATTGCGTATGAATCTCCTGTAGAAGGAAGCTAAGCCATGAAAGCTTTGAACATCATGAATACTTGATGTATATTTTCAAGGGTCTCATTTTCATTCTTTCTACTCGACTTCATAGGAGGAAAGCTCCAAACAAATTTACACATGGCAAGGCCCTTCTTCGGGTCCACTTTTCGAATTTCATGACAAAAGACACTTTATGGAGTTTTACTTGAACTTCAAAATACCATTTTTGAAAGATGCAGTTCCGGACAGCAAGTGTAGCAACGTGGTCACCCTAATCACCTCGATTCAAGGTGGTTTAAACCCATTTTATTGCTTTAGGATTTAAGTTTGGAAAGTTAGCTTTCCAATAAAGCAAATTTCAAGTCATTTGGACTTCATTTGCACACCCAACTCAGCTCTCAAAGTTCAGCTATACAATCTGCCCAGATTCCAGCCCAGTGATGGGGACCATCGTGCCCAAGCTTCATCCACACATTCAGGAAACCCTCACACCCATTCAAGCCCCAAGGAGGCCAAAGAAGTTCATGCCTTAGTCAGAAAACTCATGTACACAGCAGAAGATGCACTGTCCAGTTCGTCCAGTTTCTGGCCCGGATTTGCGTCACTGTTGGAGCAAAATATAGAGGGAGAAATTTCCTGCACACACCACCCCCTTAAAGCTTAAGATCTTAGCTTTCCAACAAGACCTTTTGCAAGGCATTTGGAGTCCATTTGGTCAGCCAACCAAGCCCAAAACTGAAGACAGTGCACTGCAGGGCGCCAATCAGCACAGTCCGAATTAAGGGAATGTTTGGCCCACCAACTCAACTCCATTGTTTCTGAAATTTTGCAGCGTGAAAGGGGACATAAATATTTATCAAGTCAAGGGTTCAAATCCCATCCAAAGCACCCCCTTGTGTAGGTTTTATCCAGCCAAAAGGACAAGCAAAACATCCCTTTACCCGGTTTGTTGCTAGCCGGTACAAGGGCTGTTTTTCTTGGACTTTTTGCTTGTCAACTTGCATCCCCACTTGCTGAATGACTCATCTTGCTGCAATCTAGGGCTTTTGTAAGCTTGACACCTCATTTGGGAGGCATAATAACCCCTAATGAGGTAGATTAAGCTAGGTAGTGAGGTGTCTAGCTAGTAGTGGCTGATTAGGTGTGTTTCTCTTCCCCATATGTACTTAGCTTTGTATTTGCTACCTAGGAAGAGAGGGAGCTCGGCCATTGCTTGTTAAAAGGCAGCTTGGTTCCTTCATTTTGCAACCAACTTGAATGTATAAGCTTGTGAGTTCTCAAAGAAACTCTGATGGAGATCCATCCATGACCATGAATACCTACCCTCAAGGTGCTCCAAAACAATCAGAATCAATGGCTAAAGTGCAAAAAACATGCCTAATTTGCCTTAGTCATTTTCAACCTTCATCCTGTTTTCGGCCTGTGAACAAACCCGGTTTTGTTCACCTTTTTACATGACCTTCCAATGGATATGATTGGGATGCAGGAGGCCTAACTTTAAGTTTAAGATGTTTTCTTTCCAATAAGACCAATTGCAAGTCATTTGGAGGTCATTTGCTACCTCAAATCAGCTGTTGAAGTCAAGTGCTCAAAACTGTTTCAGTTCTGCCCAGTTCTGGAAATGGGTCTGTTTGGACGCCCAAAGCTCCTCCATTTGGACTGAAACTTTTATGGCTTGAAAGCATATTAAAAATATTATCAAGTGGCCATAAAAAAACTCAGCCAAATTACACACTTGTGGAGCTATTAACCAGCAAATTAAGGGAAAGAAACTCCCTTTTACCCGGGTAAAGGCAGCAGCTGCATATTGTTCTTTTTGAGGTGCTTTTTGCTCTTATCAAGGTTTAATCCACTTGCAAATGACTTGATTAGAGTGCCAAGCTGCTGATTGAGGTCTCCCAAGCTCCCAAGGTCGACACCTAAGCCTCAAGATCAACAATGAAGATGTGTCAAGCCACGGTTTAATCTAACCGTTTTTGGTGTTGTTTTGATTTTCGGGTTTTTGCCTAGTTTAGCTTGTAAGGTAGTCTAGGGCCTATGTTTTGTACTAGGAAGCTTTGTATTTAAGACCCCCCCAAGGCCCTTTGGCCGGCCATCATGTTGAGAAAATAGATTGAAGTTGAGCTTTGCTCCTTTGAACTCCCAAACTCTCTTCTAGCTTATCTCTATCTTTGGCCGGGTAGGGTGGTGATCTAGCAAGAGTCTTAACCTCTCTTTGGTGGTGTTTCTGTATCCAAAGAGTTGTTAAGGGCCCTAGTACTAAACTTGGTGGTGTTTCTGTATCCAAGTGAGGTGCTAGTTTCGGTTCTATTCACAAAACTATCCTACTTTGAGCTTGTGTTTACAAAGGAAGCTTGAATCCGTTTGTTCTCTTTGCATTCTGATTTGGCTTGCTTTGGCTACCCCCCCTTGAGGATACATCATATTTGGTATCAGAGCTAAGGCTTCCCTAGGCCTAAGCTTGCTGCCCAACACCCTTCCAAACACCCAAACACATTTCCCCCACAAAAACATCAAAACCGTGCCCACATTTTTCACTGGACAGAACTTCAGCACGGTCCCCCCGTGCCAAGAAGCACGACCGTGCCACTTGCCTTTCCCAGCCACATTTCATCTTCACCCACATCCAGAACTTCAGCACGGTCACACCGTGCCACCAGGCACGCCCGTGCCACATCCTGTCCGTGAGGTTCCATCATATTTCAACATGAGTACTACTAGTATGACCTTGGAAGAGAAGTTTGAGGCCCTCATGAAGAACTATGAGGCCTTGAGGCAACAAAACGAAGAGGTCAAAGGTCAAAATGACTACTTGAAGCGACAACTCGGAGAATCCTTGAAGCAAAAGCGCAAGGAGATTAGGAGTTCCCGATCTTCTAATTCCTCCGATTCCGAGCAAGAAATGAGGGCGGCCACACACTCAAGCTCATCAAGTGAAGAAGAGGCCTATGGAAGAATGAGGAGAGGAAGGAAAGCAACCTCACACCATGGAGACATCAAGGTAGAGATCCCGGAGTTCGAAGGGAAGCTTGACCCCGACGAGTTTTTGGAATGGCTTCAAACCGTAGAGAGGATTTTTGACTACAAGGAGATCCCGGAGGAAAAGAAAGTGAAGCTTGTTACCATTAGACTCCGTAAGTATGCTTCTCTTTGGTGGTCTAACTTATGTGCCAAAAGAGCTAGGCAAGGAAAGGGAAAGATTCGAACATGGGAGAAAATGAGAGCCAAACTTAAAGACCGTTTCTTACCCCCATCTTACCTACAAGATAACTACTCCCAACTTCACAACCTTGTCCAAGGTAACATGAGTGTTGAGGAGTATACTAGGGAGTTTGAGAAGTTGTTCATCAAGTGTGACTTGAGGGAGCCCGAAGAGCAAACCATAGTGAGGTATTTGGGAGGGTTAGATCCTAAATATGCTCATGTGGGAGAATTGCAACAATATACTACCTTTGATGAAGTGTGTGTCTTAGCCCATAAAGTGGAACAACAAAGAAAATCCAAGCTCCTCAAAAGAGAACCTCTCAAACCCTTTCCTGAGAGCCAACCCTTCAACAAGGGGAGCTCTTCCCCACCTTCTAAACCCACGGTTCCAACCCCTTCCACCACACAAAAGAACCAAGCTCCTCAAAAGAGCCTAACCCTTCCAAACCGTCCAAACCCCACAACCTTGAACACAAAAAGATGTTTTAAGTGTCAAGGTCTAGGCCACATAGCCTCGGAATGTCCAAATAGGAGAGTCATCTCCTTGGCCGAATGGGAAGCGACTAAGGAGGAAAAGGAGGAGGACGACAAGGAGGTGTATTTCATGGAGGAGGTCGTGGAGGAGGCGGACGAAGGAGAGTTACTTGTGTTAAGGAGAGCCTTGAGTAGCCATAAAGGAGACAAGGAGGACCAAAGGGAAGACCTATTTCACACAAGATGCACGGTCCATGGCCAAGTGTGCTCCGTGATTATTGATGGTGGTAGTTGTGCGAACGTGGCCTCACTTAGCATGGTGGAGAAACTCAACCTCCAAGCCTCGGCTCACCCCCATCCTTACAACATCCAATGGCTCAATCAAGGTAAAGGATTGCAAGTAAATTCGAGGTGCTTGATTTCATTTTCCATTGGTAAAAGTTACCAAGATGAGTTGTGGTGCGACATCATCCCCATGGATGCATGTCATCTTTTGTTGGGAAGGCCATGGTTGTTTGACCGAAAGGTGATGCATGATGGCTATTTGAATACTTATACCTTTCCAAAGGATGGAAAGAAGATCACCCTTGCCCCCCTAAGCCCATCCCAACTCCACAAAATTAAGCCCCAAAGGAACCAAGAGCATTCGAGCTTCCTCCTCACCGCTAAAGAGCTACTTCTAAAGGTCTCACACCATGAGTTCAAGGACAATTTGAGGGCAAATTCTCCTCAACAAGGGGAGGATGATAGAGATCCATCCATGACCATGAATACCTACCCTCAAGGTGCTCCAAAACAATCAGAATCAATGGCTAAAGTGCAAAAAACATGCCTAGTTTGCCTTAGTCATTTTCAGCCTTCATCCTGTTTTCGGCCTGTGAACAAACCCGGTTTTGTACACCTTTTTACATGACCTTCCAATGGATATGATTGGGATGCAGGAGGCCTAACTTTAAGTTTAAGATGTGTTCTTTCCAATAAGACCAATTGCAAGTCATTTGGAGGTCATTTGCTACCTCAAATCAGCTGTTGAAGTCAAGTGCTCAAAACTGTTTTAGTTCTGCCCAGTTCTGGAAATGGGTCTGTTTGGACGCCCAAAGCTCCTCCATTTGGACTGAAACTTTTATGGCTTGAAAGCATATTAAAAATATTATCAAGTGGCCATAAAAAAACTCAGCCAAATTACACACTTGTGGAGCTATTAACCAGCAAATTAAGGGAAGAAACTCCCTTTTACCCGGGTAAAGGCAGCAGCTGCATATTGTTCTTTTTGAGGTGCTTTTTGCTCTTATCAAGGTTTAATCCACTTGCAAATGACTTGATTAGAGTGCCAAGCTGCTGATTGAGGTCTCCCAAGCTCCCAAGGTCGACACCTAAGCCTCAAGATCAACAATGAAGATGTGTCAAGCCACGGTTTAATCTAACCGTTTTTGGTGTTGTTTTGATTTTCAGGTTTTTGCCTAGTTTAGCTTGTAAGGTAGTCTAGGGCCTATGTTTTGTACTAGGAAGCTTTGTATTTAAGCCCCCCCAAGGCCCTTTGGCCGGCCATCATGTTGAGAAAATAGATTGAAGTTGAGCTTTGCTCCTTTGAACTCCCAAACTCTCTTCTAGCTTATCTCTATCTTTGGCCGGGTAGGGTGGTGAACTAGCAAGAGTCTTAACCTCTCTTTGGTGGTGTTTCTGTATCCAAGGAGTTGTTAAGGGCCCTAGTACTAAACTTGGTGGTGTTTCTGTATCCAAGTGAGGTGCTAGTTTCGGTTCTATTCACAAAACTATCCTACTTTGAGCTTGTGTTTACAAAGGAAGCTTGAATCCGTTTGTTCTCTTTGCATTCTGATTTGGCTTGCTTTGGCTACCCCCCCTTGAGGATACATCAAACTCTCCCCTCAAAATTCCTAGTTTATATCTTAAGTGTGGCAACTTAAGTGGTGTCTAGGTCCCTTTATCTCAATTAGGTGGTGATTCCTAATTGATCTAAGGGAATTGCCCAAGTATCCAACAAGAGTGGCTCCTCTTGGATTATCTCTTGAAGGTGCTTGCTCCATCAACTCTCCTCTTATCTTCTACACTCTCTCCCTTTCCTCCCTTAGTTTCCTTAGCAAGAACAAGGGTGGAGTAAGCTTGGGTTGTGTTCATTGCAAGCATACATCAATACTTTTGGGAATAGGTCAAGTCCGAATAGCCTCAATCTTACTTTCTTCCACCTTAATACCATCTTCAGAAACAATATAACCTAAGAAGGTAACTTCATGGGTAAAGAAGGTACACTTCTTAAGGTTGCCAAATAATTTCTCCTTTTCAAGAATGAGCATCACCTAAGTTAAGGGATCTTGATGCTCCTGCTCATTCTTGCCAAACACCAACATATCATCAAAGTAAACGACCACAAACTTGCCCAAGTATGGTCGAAATACTTGATTCATCAATCTCGTAAATGTACTAGGGGCATTGGAAAGACCAAAAGGCATAACCAACCATTCACACAATCCACCTTTAGTCTTAAAAGCAGTTTTCCACTCATCACCCTCCCTAATACGAATCTAATAATAACCACTTCTCAGATCAATCTTACTAAACACCTTAGAGCCATGTAACTCATCCAACATATCTTCAAGCCCAGGTATAGGATATGATGTATGTAGCCTAGGTGATGCCAAGAGTGAAGATAAAAGATGGGAAAGATAGAAAACCAAACCAAGCAAAAACAAGTAGCTCTAACCGGTTTTGGAAGATAGAATGCAACCCTCTTGTCTAGGATAAGCCAATGGCGCCACCTAGAAGAGAAGTTGGGCTATTCCTCCTTCACTTATGGATACAGAATTAAATCACCACCATAAGCAAGAAGAGGAACCTAGAAGAACACCACTTGAACTAGCCAATTCAAGCTAAAGCAACTAGGAATTTCAAAGAGAGAGTAAACACTCACTTTCTTTTGTATTTCAAATTCAAGCTGCCTTCTTACATTCCTAAAGGCCCCTATATAGGAGGGAGCCTCAAAATTCAGATTACAAGGGGTACAAACCAAGCCAATCGGACCAAGACAAAAGGGGAAGCACAAAAAGCAAGAAAAGTACAAAAGGTGATGGTGACAGTTGCTGGCAGCTTTCCAGTTTTGCAGGGTCAACTTTCAGCAGCCATATCTCCCTTTCTACTTACCCAAATTGGCTCCAACATACCTTAATAGAAAGCTTAGAAAGTGCTCTTTCATATGACTACTTTTAGAGCTCAGTTGGTGCAGCCGTTCAGGAGTTATAAGCAGAACAAGTGAGATGATGCAGTCTGACTGCCAAAAAGCACCTTTAGAAGTTTCCTCTCTTTTAGCCTCCTTGGGACACGTTTGACTCTGGTTTCTTTTCCCACCCTTTTAGCCAACTCAAAAAGGGATCTAGGTTTCAAAATTCCAGGTAGTTAGGAGTACTTTAGGTTAGGGAAATTGGGCTTCCAAAACCGGGTACAATCTGGCCTGGAAGAACAGTTTGGGCAGTTGGGCTTTAACAAAGGGTTTGGGTGGGCAAATGACATCCAAATGGGATGAAACTTGATTTATTGGGCAGCTAACTCTCCCATATTTCCACGAACACCAAAAGTTTGGTTTAAAGCCTCAGGACATCAGGTTACCAAGGTCAGAAAGTCGGGCCATGCGCAGGATGAACCCGGTAGAATACAAGTGATCATCTCTTGATTGATTTCTAGTCCTTGGAAAGCCTTTATGATCTCTTGAGCTAGAAGAACCCCTTGGGGCTGATCCCCATCATCCCCCCTAGCTTGGAAAGAGTTTGTCCTCAAACTTGGTAGCTCTTCTTCTTCATCAAAGTAGGGCCTCAAATCGGCTACATTGAATGTAGCGGATACTCCATACTCGCCGGGCAAGTCAACCTTGTATGCATTGGAATTGATCTTTTCAAGGATCTTGAATGGGCCATCCGAGCGTGGAAGAAGCTTGGACCTTCTTTTGCTTGGAAATCGTTCCTTTCTTAGATGGATCCATACTGAATCCCCGGGCTTAAATTGGACTTCCTTTCGGTGCTTGTTCACCCGTTCCTTGGTTTGATCATTGGACCTCTCGATTTTAGCTCTCACTTGGGCATGGAGCTCTTGGATTTCCTTTGCCCTTTTTTCGGCCTCCCAACTAAACTTAGTTGGAGTAGGGAGGGGTGTGAGGTCAATAGGAGTACAAGGGTTGAACCCATAGACAACTTGGAATGGAGAAAGGCCCGTGGCTTTGCTTGGCGCTCGATTGTAGGCAAACTCGGCATGGCTAAGCAACTCGTCCCAACCCTTTGTGCTCTTCTTGGCTAGGACCCTCAACAAAGTACCCAAGGTCCTATTGGTGACCTCGGTTTGGCCATCCGTTTGGGGGTGACATGATGTGCTAAATTTGAGATGAGTGCCCATCTTCTTCCATAAAGTGAGCCAAAAATGACTCATGAACTTGCTATCCCGGTCGGATACCATGCTCTTGGGAATGCCATGGAGCCTCACAATCTCCTTGAAGTAGAGACTAGCAATTTGAGTGGCGTCATGAGTGGTATGGCATGAGACAAAGTGTGCCATCTTGGAGAACCGATCAACTACCACCATGATGGAGTCCTTGTTTCTTTGTGTCCTTGGAAGGCCGGTAATGAAGTCTAAACTCACATCCTCCCAAGGAGCTTGTGGGACCGGTAAGGGTGAGTAAAGACCTTGAGGCAAGACATGGCTTTTGGCAAGTTGACAAGTAGAACACCGTTTAACATAATGCTCAACATCCTTGGCCATCTTGGGCCAATAGTAGTGTTCTTTCAACATGAGTGTGGTCTTCTCAATGCCAAAGTGGCCGGCCAAAGCCCCTCCATGGACTTCTTTAATCAAAAGCTCCCTAATACCTCCTTTGGGAACACATAGCCGGTTCCCTTTGAATAAGAACCCCTTTTGAATGTGAAATGGGCCATGGGGGTGCCGTGAGCATACTTCAAAGGTCTCCTTGAAGTCTTCATCTTTGGGGTACAACTCTTTGATCAATTCAAACCCAAGGACTCTTGAATCAAGGGATGAGAGGAGGAGATATCTCCTAGACAAAGCATCCGCACCCTTGTTTAAGTGCCCAGACTTGTGGTGGATCACAAAGTGGAAAGCTTGAAGATATTCCACCCATTTAGCATGCCTTGGGTTGAGCTTATGTTGCCCTTGTATGAACTTGAGCGACTCATGATCCGAATGGAGGATGAATTCTCCTCCCACCAAATAGTGTCTCCAATGTTCCAAGGCCCTTACTATGGCGTAAAACTCCTTATCATATGTTGAATATTTTCGCTTGGCCTCATTGAGTTTCTCACTAAAGTAAGCTAAGGGCCGGCCTTCTTGTGATAGGACCGCCCCTATGCCCACTCCCGAAGCATCACACTCAACCTCAAATATCTTGGAGAAGCTTGGAAGAGCAAGTATGGGTGCACTAGTGAGCTTCTCCTTGACATCTTCAAAGGCGGCTTGGGCCTTTTCATTCCACTCAAACTTCTTGGACTTGAGGATTTCGGTCAAAGGAGCCATGATTGTGCTAAAATTCTTGACAAACCTCCTATAGAAAGAGGCTAGGCCATGAAAACTTCTCACTTGGTGGATAGATGAAGGAACCGGCCATTCTCGGATGGATTGGACTTTGCTCTCATCAACGTGTATCCCGTGGGCCGAAACAACATACCCTAAGAAAACAACTTGGGGAGTGAAGAAGTGACACTTCTCCAAGTTGCCATATAACTTCTCTTGGGAGAGAACTTCAAGAACTTGTTGGAGGTGATTAGCATGCTCCCCCTCACCTTGGCTATAAACCAAGATGTCATCGAAATAGACCACCACAAACCTTCCGATGAAAGGCTTGAGGACTTGATTCATTAGACGCATGAAAGTACTTGGAGCATTAGTAAGGCCGAATGGCATGACCAACCATTCATATAGTCCCCCCTTGGTTTTGAATGCCGTCTTCCATTCATCCCCTTCATAGATTCGAATTTGATAGTAGCCACTCCTAAGATCAATCTTAGAGAAAACGGTGGCCCCATGCAACTCATCAAGTAGGTCCTCCAACCTAGGGATGGGATAGCGGTACTTAATAGTAATCTTGTTGATAGCCCTACTATCCACACACATCCTCATGCTTCCATCCTTCTTTGGAACCAATAAGGCCGGAACGGCACATGGACTCAAACTCTCCCGAATCATTCCTTTGGCCAAAAGTTCATCCACTTGTCTTTGGATTTCTTGGGTTTCTTGGTGGTTCATTCTATAGGCCGGTTTATTTGGAAGGGTGGATCCGGGAATGAGGTCTATCTTATGTTGGATGGTCCTTTGAGGGGGTAGGCCATGAGGTATTTCTTGTGGGAACACATGATCATAGGTTTGGAGAATAGGGATTAGGAGGGGGTGGGAATGAGTGACGGTTTCGGTTTTCTCTAGGCCAAGTAGAAGCCATTCCTTGAATGATTCAAACTCATGGTTTTCGGCCTTGAGGAGGTTGGAGAGGAGGATGTCTTTTTGTGGGGTTTCTTTTGGCTTGAGGAGTTGGGAAGGACGAATGGGGGTTAGGGTGATTTTCTTGTGGTCTAAGATGAAGGAGTAGGTGTTCATCCGGCCATCATGCATAACATTTCTATCAAAAAGCCATGGTCTACCAAGGAGTACATGACATGCATCCATGGGAATCACATCACACCAAATCTCATCCTTATAGTTCTTTCCAATGCTCAAAGTAACTAAGCAACGGGATGAAACATGAATACCTTTGCCTTGGTTGAGCCATTGAATGGTGTATGGAAAGGGGTGTGGAGATGCCGTGAGTTGAAGCTTGTCCACCAAGGTCTTGGATGCCACATTGGTGCAACTCCCTCCATCAATGATGAGGGAGCATACTTTGCCTCCTATGGTGCATCTTGTGTGAAAGATGGCCTCCCTTTGTTCGTTCCCATCTTGAGTAGCCAACCCACTCAAAGCTCGCCTAACCACCAAGAGTTCACCTTCATCCGGACCCTCCTCTACTTCTTCTAGGGCCTCATTCAAGTACAACTCCTTCTCTTCCTCCATTTCCTCCTCAAAAGATGCTTGGTACTCGGCTAGGGTAACCACTCTCTTGTTTGGACACTCGGATGCAATGTGTCCTAGGCCTTGGCACCTAAAGCACCGCCTTGTCTCCTTTGGTTTTGTGGTCTCCTTTGGTTTTGTGGGCACTTGAGGGGCTGTTTTAGGGATCGTAGGTGGAGGTGGTTTCGGGTTTGGAGGGCTAAAGGGCTTTGGGGTAGTGTAGGAAGGCCTTTGAGGAGTGTAGGTACGATTTTGTGGTTTAAAGGCTTCACTCTTCCTCCTAGCTTTCTTTTGTAGTTCCACCTTGTGAGCTAAAGAGCTTAACTCATCAAGGGTGGTGTATGGGTACAATTCTATTACATGGGCTATCTTCTCGTCCAACCCACCAAGATACCTCACCAAAGTTTGTTCCTCATCCTCCTTAAGGTCACATTTTATGATCAATTGCTCAAATTCCCTCGTATATTCCTCCACACCTAGAGACCCTTGTTTTAAATGGTGGAGTCTAGAAAAGTTCTCTTGAAGGTAGTGAGAGGGAAGGAACTTCTCTTTGAGTTTTTCTTTCATTTTCCTCCAAGTTTTAATCTTCCCCTTCCCCTTCCTAGCCCTCTTAGATAAAACATTAGCCCACCAAGTAGAAGCATACTTTCGAAGTTTAAGGGCTACTAGTTTTACCTTCTTTTCATCCGGGATGTCCTTGTAATCGAACACTCTCTCCACGGTTTGTAGCCAATCCAAGAACTCATCCGGATCAAGCTTGCCTTCAAACCCGGGAATGTCAACCTTGAAGTCGTTGAAGCCACCTCCATGGTGCCTTCCTTGCCTCCTCGAGCCTCTACTAGCTCCACTTTGAGATCCAAATGGGTTGAGATCCGAATCACTCTCTTCCGGGTCACTAGATTCACTTGGAATAGGTGAATCCCTCAAGTTGTTTCTCTTTTCTCTCATGAGTTTTTGAAGTTGGGATTGCAAATACTTAACTCTAGCTTCCATTTCGGCCTTTTCTCTCAAGGCTTGCTCGGCTATTTGTTCGGAAGTACGGCTAGAGGACATGATGTGTAAGCTTTGTGAACGAAAAGAACGAAAATAGGCTGAAAAGGAGGTGGCACGGTCGTGCCTTCAGGCACGGGTAGGCCGTGCCAACTTGCTGTCAAAAGGTGAAAAGTGGCTGGAAAGACAGTGGCACGGTCGTGCCCTTAAGCACGGGTAGGCCGTGCCAAAATGCTGTCCAGTGCGGGTGAAGAAAGGCCGTTTTGTGGTTTGTGTTTGAGAAATGTGTTTAGGGTGGAAGCTTGGCCAAGAGGGTAGCCTAAGCTCTGATACCAAGATGATGTATGTAGCCTAGGTGATGCCAAGAGTGAAGATAAAAGATGGGAAAGATAGAAAACCAAACCAAGCAAAACAAGTAGCTCTAACCGGTTTTGGAAGATAGAATGCAACCCTCTTGTCTAGGATAAGCCAATGGCGCCACCTAGAAGAGAAGTTGGGCTATTCCTCCTTCACTTATGGATACAAAATTAAATCACCACCATAAGCAAGAAGAGGAACCTAGAAGAACACCACTTGAACTAGCCAATTCAAGCTAAAGCAACTAGGAATTTCAAAGAGAGAGTAAACACTCATTTTCTTTTGTATTTCAAATTCAAGCTGCCTTCTTACATTCCGAAAGGCCCCTTATATAGGAGGGAGCCTCAAAATTCAGATTACAAGGGGTACAAACCAAGCCAATCGGACCAAGACAAAAGGGGAAGCACAAAAAAGCAAGAAAAGTACAAAAGGTGATGGTGACAGTTGCTGGCAGCTTTCCAGTTTTGCAGGGTCAACTTTCAGCAGCCATATCTCCCTTTCTACTAACCCAAATTGGCTCGAACATACCTTAATAGAAAGCTTAGAAAGTGCTCTTTCATATGACTACTTTTAGAGCTTAGTTGGTGAAGCCGTTCAGGAGTTATAAGCAGAACAAGTGAGATGATGCAGTCTGACTGCCAAAAAGCACCTTTAGAAGTTTCCTCTCTTTTAGCCTCCTTGGGACACGTTTGACTCTGGTTTCTTTTCCCACCCTTTTAGCCAACTCAAAAAGGGATCTAGGTTTCGAAAATTCCAGGTTGTTAGGAGTACTTTAGGTTAGGGAAATTGGGCTTCCAAAACCGGGTACAATCTGGCCTGGAAGAACAATTTGGGCAGTTGGGCTTTAACAAAGGGTTTGGGTGGGCAAATGACATCCAAATGGGATGAAACTTGATTTATTGGGCAGCTAACTCTCCCATCTTTCCAGGAACACCAAAAGTTTGGCTTTAAAGCCTCAGGACATTAGGTTACCAAGGTCAGAAAGTCGGGCCAGGCGCAGGATGAACCCGGTAGAATACAAGTGATCATCTCTTGATTAATTTCTAGTCCTTGGAAAGCCTTTATGACCTCTTGAGCTAGAAGAACCCCTTGGGGCTGATCCCCACTATATTTGTGATGGAGACCATCCAACCAAACCTTCAAAAGCCATTGCCAATGATCCTTCCCCTGTTAGGGAGTCCAAGAAGGCCAAAGGAGTTCGTGCCATAGTCAGAAATCGTGTGCACAAAGAAGAAAGTGAACTGCCAGTTCATACCGTGCCTGACCCGGTTTTGCTTCTCTGTTGGAGCAAAATGCACAAGGGGAAATTTCCTGCACGCACCACCCCCTTAAAGCTTAAGATCTTAGCTTTCCAACAAGACCTTTTGCAAAGCATTTGGAGTCCATTTGGTCAGTCAACCAAGCCAAAACCTGAGACAGCGCACTGCAGGGTGCAATCCAGCACAGTCCGAAATAAGGCCCTAATTGGTTGACTTCCTCAACTCCAACTTTTGTCAAATTTTACAGCATGAAAGGGGACACAAATATTTATCAGGTCATGGGTTCAAATCCCGTCCAAAGCACCCCCTTGTGTTGGTATTAACCAGCCAAAAGGACAAGAGAAACACCCCTTTACCCGGTTCTTCCCAAACCGGTACAAGGGTCTGATTTTCTTGAGTTTTGCTTGTCCCCTTGCCTCCCCACTTGCTGAATGAGTCATGTTGCTGCATCCTAGGATCATTGTAAGCTTGACACCTCATTTGGGAGGTATTATACCCCTAATGAGGTAGATTAAGCTAAGTAGTGAGGTGTTTAGCTAGCATTGGTTGACTAGTTGTGTAACTCTTCCCCAAATGTACTTAGCTATTGATTTTGCTGCTTGGAAGGGGAGGGGAGTTCGGCCATCAAGCTTAAAAACCCAGCTTGGCCTTCATTTTCAACATAACTTTGAATATATGAGCTTGTGAGTTTTCAAACTCTTTCCACAAAAACTCCTAGTGTAAATCTTGAGCTTGGCAACTCAAGTGGGTCTCTAGGTCTTCTTAATTCAACTAAGAAGGTGATTAAATTCTGTAACTTAGTTGAAGGAAGAAGCTTTGCCCAAGTGTGCAAACCAAGGTGGGTTATCATCACCCTTGCTAGTCCACTTGATCTATCTTGGTTATTGGTTCTCCTTTCTTGCTTCCTTCTCAAATGCATTCTTGATTCACTTTAGCAAATACTTGCCTTAGTGAAGCTTGAATAGATCAATTTGATAGTAATTTTGTTAATGGCCCTACTATCAACACACATCCTCATACTACCATCCTTTTTTGGGACCAAAAGAGCCGGAACAGCACACGAACTCAAAGACTCTCGTACCAACCCCTTAGATATCAACTCTTCAACTTGACGTTGAATCTCCTGGGTTTCTTTTGGATTTGTCCTGTAGGCTAGCTTATTTGGTAAAATGGATCCAGGGATAAGGTCAATATGATGTTGAATGTCACGCTTTGGTGGTAAACCCGAAGGTATTTCATATGGAAATAGGTGACTAAACTGATTCAATATGACCTTGGCTATAAGATGGGATGGAAGTGGTGCTTCTGGTTCTTCTTGTACTTGCAATATCAACTCTTTCAAAGCTTCAAACTCATGTTGAGAGCTTTCCAAAAGTGGTTCTCCATATTTTAAGAGCAAGTCAGATTGAATTTGGGTTTTTTGTGGTTTCATTTTGTGGAGTTCGGATGGTGATAAAGGATTAAGGGTAATCTTCTTGCCATCTTTGGTAAAGGAATAAGTGTTTAGGTAACCATTATGCATGACTTTCCTATCATACATCCATGGTCTCCCTAGTAGAATATGGCAAGCATCCATGGGGATAACATCACACCAAAGTCCAAGAGAAAATGAAATCAAGCAACGAGAGTTAACTTGTAATCCCTTGCTTTGATTTAGCCATTGAATATTGTATGGGTGTGGATGTGCCATCGCTTGGAGGCCCAATTTCTCAATCACACTTAATGAAACAATGTTGGCATAACTTCCTCCATCGATGATTAAGGAGCAAACTTTGCCTTGGACTGTACACCATGAATGAAAGATGTTTTCACGCTGTTCATCCTCAGCAACTCGTTGATTACTCCATACCCTTCAAATTACTAGCATCTCACCTTCATCTGCATTCTCCACAAACTCCTCTTGGGCATCCTTAAGATCTTCCTCATCATCTCCCTCCTTTTCCTCCTCCTTCTCCAACTCTCCCTTCGTGGCTTCCTATTCAGCTAAGGTAATCACCTTTCGACTTGGACAATCAGAAGTAATATGTCTTAAGCCTTGACACTTATAAGCCTTCTTTGGCTTGTGGGATATGGGTTTGGACGTGGGGGATTCGGTGGTGGCCTTTGAGGACCTTGGTTCTTTTGCAGATTAGTTGGGAAAGGGGTAGATGGTTTAGGCTAGGTGTGGTGCTCCCCTTGTTTAAGGGTTGCCCACGGTTTGACACTGAATAGGGCTTGAAAGAATCACGAACAAACAACCTCAATTTCCTTTGTTGCTCTACCTTATGTGTTAGGACACATATTTCATCGAAGGTGGTGTAGGCTTGTAATTCAACCACGTTGGCTATCCTAGGATCAAGCCCTCCTAGGTAACGAACCATAGTTTGTTCTTCAGGCTTGTGAATGTCACATTTAATCATGAGTTTCTCAAACTCACGTGTGTATTCTTCCACATTCATTTTGCCTTGAGTAAGATGGTGAAAGAGCATATAGTTGTCTTGGATGTAAGTGGACGGCAAGAACCGCGCTTTCATCTTTGATTTCATTTTGTCCCATGTATTGATTATGCTCTTTCTCTCCCCAGTCCTCTTAGCATTGAGGTTTGTCCACCATAAGGAGGCATATTTCCTCAGTCTAAGAGCAACCAATTTCACCTTCCGATCCTCAAGGATATCCTTATACTCGAAAATCCGTTCAACAGTTTATAGCCATTCAAGGAACTCATCTGGGTCTAGCTTACCCCCAAACTCAGGAATTTCAACTTTGAAATCACTTGAGTTGAAAGTACGCCGTGCTTCTCTTCTTGTCCTTTCAAATGGTACATCATCATCAGAGAAAGATAATGCATTGCTAGCTTCCTCTTCACCTCCATAATTCATCCCAATTCATTCACTAACCTCCTGAAGCTTTTGTTTCTGTTTCATATTATCTCTAAGCTATTTCCTCAAGTACTCATTCCGAGCCTTGAGTTCTTGATTGGCTATAGACATCTCGTGTATTTGCTTGGTCATGGATTCAAGTTTCTCTTCCACGGTCATGCTAGAACTCATTTTGGAAGTTTGGGTGGAACGAGTTTGTGTTTGAGTTTAGGATTCAGAGATAAGCTGGGAAAGGCGCGTGGTAGGTTCCAGGCAAGGATGAACTTGCTCTGATACCAAAAATGATGGAAACGTGCAAGGGAAAGCAAGAATGGATGAAGAACACAAGCTAGGACCAAAGATAGCTCACGGCTTAAGAGAACTCGGAAGCTAACTTTAGGAACTTCAAGTGCTTTCAAATGAATTTGGATAGTTCTAAACTAGATGATTAGATAAGATACACCACTAACCACTAGTTTAGGGCCCTTAATCTTGGATTAGGATAAGATACACCACCTAACCAAGGATTAAGACTCACTTGATCACTACCTTAATCGGCTTAATTAAGGATAAGCAAGTTAAGTGTTTAAAGAAAACTCAAAGACACAAAGTCTTTACTCTTAAATTCAAAGTTCAAGTATATCCCTCACAAAATGAACGTTCAAGGCATTTAAAAGCCTTGAGTATACATGAAATGAGCTTTCCTTCTAAGGTAGGAAAGTCACTAAACTTACTTAAGCTAGCTAGTACACAGTTTGAGCTTAATCATGGCTAATCCAAAAGTTTAAGGCACAAAATACATGTTTAAACCTTCAAAGACTTTCCTAAGTATTAAGGAACTTAGTTGACTCATTTTCCTCTCTAGGAAGGTAAACATCACACGGTCTCCACCTCAAAAAGCTGAAGTATGCAAGGCTACCATGTGTTGTAAGTGTGGCCGGTTCATAGCTTGCAAAATGGCACCTTCCTCTTGCTCCACGTGTCTTGCTCGTGTGTGGCTGGGTGGCAGGCTGACTAAGCACCTCAAAACAGCCAACAAGGCAGGCACACACCTCTAGCAAACCCACCCAGGAGGGAAAACCATATAGCTAAGTAACCGGGTGTCAAGGTGGTCGTTTCTGCCCGGTTTTGTTCTACTTGGTTGACACCGCAAATGCTGAGTAATATGAGCTTTCCTTACATGGAAGGAATCCTTAAGATGTCTAGAATACCCTCCCTTTTGAATCAAAGCATTTGGACATCATTTGCCCCTTGAAATAGGCTGAATACTCAAACCGTGCAGAATCTGGTCCAAAACAGTATAGGACTGAAAATGGGCTTCGTTCACTGACCAATTGAACTCCAAATCTTGTAATTTTAATTGGATATGAAAGCTAAGGTCTTAAACTTGTAAGAACACCAAAAAACGAGCACTTAAACTTGGATTAAACTTGAGAAATCAGGTAGCAAAAATCGGGTGAAAATTCGGATGAATAACCGGGTGCATTAACTTGAATGTTCTTGATGGGGACCATCCTTTGGAAACAAGTGAAGACCAAGCCACATGCCTAAGGGACCCTACAACCACCAAAGAAGTCAAAGAGGTTCATACCATGGTCCGAGAAATCATCAAACATGCATTGCACATGCTGCCCGGTTTGGACAGAAATTGGCCCGGTTTTGCAAGCCTAATTACCCAAGCTTAGGTGGACTTAAAGGGCTGCCAAAATTACTTTTTGGAACCCTTAATATGTCAGCTTCAAAGGCATATAAAGAGTTCTAGGTTAGGTATCTAGGAAATAAGTCAATGGGAGCCTTTTTCTAGAAGCAGCAGAAACTGTCCCAGTTTGCACATGCTGCACCTTTTGCCTGATATCTCCCAAAAGGCTACTCCAAGTGGCGTGCAACTTGAGCCCTGTGAAAGCCGACTTCCAGAGCTTTCCAACAAGACCTATTGCAGCCAATTTGGATGAGAAACCTAGGAGTTATAGCTGTTTAAAGTTGACCCATGTGCACTGAAAAGTTGCTGACATAAAGTAAAAAGCACTTTTCAGCTTTTGTCTTTTGCTTTTTGGTCCCCCCATGCTTTTGGACGTGTAAGAGCTTGTTGGATCCTTTTTTTTTCAGCTTGTTAAAGGTTTCCCCCACTATAAAAGGGAGGCCTTGGGCTGCCAAGAGCATAGATGAACTTGCATTCAGCTTTGAGTTTTGTAAACTCTCTCAAATTCTCTTCAAAATTCCTAGTGTTATATCTTGGGTGTTTGGCAACCTCAAGTGGGTCTCTAGGTCTTCTTAATTCAACTAAGAAGGTGATTAACTTCTGTAACTTAGTTGAAGGAAGAAGATTTGCCCAAGTGTGCAAACCAAGGTGGATTATCATCACCCTTGCTAGTCCACTTGATCTATCTTGGTTCTTGATTTTCTTTTCGTGTTTTCTACCCAAGTGCATTCGTGATTCACTTTAGCAAATACTTGCCTTAGTGAAGCTTGAATACATCATTTGGTATCAGAGCTTAGGCTACCCTCTTGGCCAAGCTTCCATCCCCCAAACACATACCAAACACCAAAACCACAAAACAACCCCAAACACGCTCTCTTGCATTTTCCAAACCGTGCACAACTAGAATTGTAGCACGGCCACCCCGTGCCACGGTGGCACGACCGTGCCACATTCCATTTTCAGTCAGCCCATGCCAGCAGCACAGCACGGCCTGGCCGTGCCTACAAGCACGACCGTGCCTACCCCTCCCGTCCCCAAAACACAAATTCTCCACTCCAAAGCCAACATGTCCTCTAGCCTCACTCCCGAGCAAGTGGCTGAACAAGCTTTGAGAGAAAAGGCCGAGCTACAAGCCCAAGTCAAGTACCTTCAAGCATAACTTGGTCACATGATGCAAGAGAAGAGAAGGAACTTGAGAAGTCCTAGGAGTGTAAGCAAACAAGACTCGGATGACTCCGAGGAAGAAGAAAGCAACTCTCTTGAAGACTCCGGTGAGGATGTGTATGTAAGAAGACCAAGGAGGCATCATAGGCCTCAAGAGCGAAGCTACAATGACTTCAAGGTGGATATTCCCAACTTTGAAGGCCAACTTGACCCGGATGTATTCTTGGATTGGCTCCAAACTGTTGAAAGAGTCTTTGAGTTCAAAGACATCCCCGATGAAAGAAAGGTAAAGCTTGTTGCTTTAAAGCTTAGAAAGTATGCTTCCATTTGGTGGTCTAATATTGTGAGTAAAAGAGTTAGGAAGGGTAAAGGGAAGATAAGAACTTGGGAGAAAATGAAGTCCAAACTTAAGTCCAAGTTTTTGCCACCCCATTACTTGCAAGACAACTTCCTTAAACTCCACCACCTCAAACAAGGGTCTAAGAGTGTAGAAGAGTACACTAGAGAGTTTGAACAATTATTGTTGAAATGTGATTTGAAGGAGGATGAATCTCAAACTTTGATTAGATACTTGAGTGGTTTGAATGATGAAATTGCTCATGTTGTTGAACTCCACCCTTACACTTCCCTAGATGAGCTTAGTGCCTTAGCTCACAAAGTGGAGTCACAAAAGAAAGCCAAGGGTAAGGGCATGGCCTCCAAGCCTAACCCCCATCCTTACCCATTCCAAAAGCCCTCATACTACCCTCCCAAGTCAACTCCAATCTCAAACACAAGACCCCCTCCGCCAAATCCCCCTCAAACCCCCTCAAAACAACCCCCCAAACCCAGTGACAAGAAGAGATGTTTCCGTTGTCAAGGCCTTGGACACTTTGCTTCCGAGTGTCCTAACAAAAGAGTTGTCACTTTGGCCGAGTATCAAGCTCATTGTGAGGAGCTAGATGATGAGAATGATGGGGAAGAAAAGGAGCTTTTCATGACCGAAGCTCTTGAAGAAGTCGAAGAGGGGCCCGATGAAGGAGAAATGCTTGTGATAAGAAGAGCCTTGAGTGGTATTGCTTTCCAAAATGACATGGAACAAAGGGAGAACATCTTCCACACCCGGTGTACCGTGAAGGGGAAGGTTTGCTCTCTTATTATTGATGGTGGAAGTTGTGCCAATGTTGCTTCCAAGACTCTAGTGGACAAACTCAAGCTATCGGTCTCTCCACACCCAAGCCCTTACACCATACAATGGCTCAATCAAGGTAAAGGCTTGCAAATCTCCTCTCGTTGTTTACTTAGCTTTTCAATTGGTAAAAGTTACAAGGATGAGATTTGGTGTGATATTGTGCCCATGGATGCTTGTCATGTTCTCTTGGGACGTCCATGGTTGTTTGACCGAAGTGTGATGCATGATGGTCGGTTAAACACATATACATTTGCCAAAGACCAGAAAAAGATCACCCTTACCCCGCTCAAATCCAACTCACAAAAAAGGCCTCAAGACACTCCTAACATGGATGTCTTTCTTACTACCCTACTCCATTCCCAACTCCATGAATATGATGATTTCAAGGAGTGGATTTTACTTGGCCAAGAACCGGCCGAAGCTAAGGATTCTTCCCATTCTTTGCTTTCCTCTCTCCTCAAAGATTTCCAACATGTCTTCCCTAGTGAGGTTCCCCATGACCTCCCTCCCAAAAGAACCATACAACACAAAATTGACCTCGTCCCTGGTGCCACCCTCCCAAATAAGCCGACCTACCGAATGAATCCCCAAGAGACTCAAGAGGTGCAACGACAAGTAGATGATCTTCTTGCCAAAGGCTTGATTCGTGAGAGCCTTAGCCCATGTGCCGTGCCGGCCCTGCTTGTTCCGAAGAAAGACGGGTCAATGAGGATGTGTGTGGATAGTAGAGCGATAAACAAAATACTATCAAATATCGCTTTCCTATTCCACGGTTGGAGGATCTCTTAGATGAGCTTCATGGAGCCACCATCTTTTCTAAGATTGATCTTAGAAGTGGCTACTACCAAATCCGGATTTATGAAGGAGATGAGTGGAAGACGGCCTTCAAAACTAAAGGAGGCCTCTATGAGTGGCTTGTCATGCCATTCGGGTTGACAAATGCACCAAGCACTTTCATGAGGCTTATGAACCAAGTTCTAAAGCCCCTTATCGGCAAATTTGTTGTTGTCTACTTTGATGACATATTGGTGTATAGCAAGGGTGAAGAAGAGCATGCCCATCACCTACACCAAGTCTTGAGTATCCTATCTCAAGAAGAGCTCTATGGAAACTTGGAGAAGTGCCACTTTTTCACTTCTCAAGTCATATTTTTGGGCTATGTTGTCTCGGCTCAAGGGATTCATGTTGATGAGAGCAAAATCCAAGCAATCCGAGATTGGCCCGTTCCGACTTCCATTCCACAAGTTAGGAGCTTTCATGGCCTAGCCTCTTTCTATAGGAGGTTTGTGAGAGATTTTAGCACCATTGTTGTCCCCATGACCGAAGTGCTTAAGGCCAAAAGATTTGAGTGGACCAATCAAGCTCAAAGGGCCTTTGAAGAAATCAAGTACAAGCTCACAAGTGCACCCGCTCTAGCTCTACCAAGCTTCTCCAAAGTCTTTGAGGTAGAGTGTGATGCTTCCGGTGTTGGGATAGGGGCTATCCTATCTCAAGAGAAGAGGCCCCTTGCCTTCTTTAGTGAGAAGCTCAATGATGCAAAGAGGAAGTACTCTACTTATGACAAGGAGTTCTATGCTATTGTGAGAGCTTTGGAGCATTGGAGGCACTACTTGGTGGGAGGAGAATTCATTCTCCATTCGGATCATGAGGCACTCAAATTCATACAAGGGCAACACAAGCTCAACCCAAGGCATGCAAAGTGGGTTGAGTACCTCCAAGCCTTTCATTTTGTGATCCACCACAAGTCGGGTCAACTCAACAAAGGAGCGGATGCATTATCAAGAAGGTACTCCTTACTCTCTACCTTGGAATCCAAAGTCCTTGGTTTTGAGATTGTTAAGGGGTTGTATGCCCAAGATGAAGATTTCAAGGAAACTTATGAGAAGTGCTCTATGCCCACGGTCTATTTCATTTAGAGCATGGGTTTCTCTTCAAAGGGACCCGGCTATGCATACCAAGGAGTGGGTTTCGGGAACTCCTCATTCAAGAGCTCCATGGTGGGGCTTTGGCCGGACATTTTGGCATTGAGAAGACTCGCTCCATGCTCAAGGAGCACTACTATTGGCCAAGCATGTCCAAGGATGTAGAGCACTATGTGAGAAGGTGTTCTACTTGTCAACAAGCCAAGAGCCACTCTCGGCCCCAAGGTCTATACACTCCTCTCCCCATTCCTCAAGGACCTTGGGAGGATGTGAGTTTAGACTTCATCACGGGTTTGCCACGAACCCAAAGGCACAAAGATTCAATCATGGTAGTGGTGGACCGATTCTCAAAGATGGCACACTTCATAGCATGCCATACCACCAATGATGCTTCCTCCATTGCCAACCTTTACTTCAAAGAGATAGTTCGTCTCCATGGAATTCCAAGAAGCATTGTGTCGGATAGGGACACCAAGTTCCTAAGCCACTTTTGGCTTACCTTGTGGAGAAAGTTTGGCACTCACCTTAAGTTTAACACTACATGCCACCCCCAAACTGACGGTCAAACCGAAGTGACTAATAGGACTTTGGACACTTTGCTTAGAGTTCTAGTCAAAAAGAGCATCAAAGGGTGGGATGAGTTGCTTCCTCATGCAGAATTCGCCTTCAACCGAGCTCCAAGCAAGGCAACCACTCTTTCACCTTTCCAAGTGGTGTATGGTTACAATCCAAGGACTCCCTTAGACTTGGTTCCAATCCCAAATCCAACTAAGTTTAGTTGGGAGGCCACGAAGAGGGCCAAAGAAATTCAAGAGCTACACACTAAGGTGAGGGAAAGAATTGAGAAATCCAATGAGCAAGCCAAGCAACAAGCCAACAAGCATAGGAAAGATACTCAATTTCAATCGGGAGACTTGGTTTGAATTCATTTGAGGAAAGAGAGGTTCCCTAGCAAGCGCAAATCCAAGCTCATGCCAAGGTCGGATGGCCCATTTGAAGTCATCGAGAAGATTGGTCCTAATGCTTACGAGATTGACCTCTCGGGAGAGTATGGAGTCTTGGCCACCTTCAATGTGGCTGATCTTAGGCCATATTATGATGAAGATGATCAACTTCCGAGTTTGAGGTCAAACTCCAACCAATCCGGGGAGTATGAGGGGGACCATCCTTTGGAACCAAGTGAAGACCAATCCACATGCCTAAGGGACCCTACAAACACCAAAGAAGTCAAAGAGGTTCATGCCATGGTCCAAGAAATCATCAAACATGCGTTGCACATGCTGCCCGGTTCGGACAGAAATTGGCCCGGTTTTGCAAGCCTAATTACCCAAGCTTAGGTGGACTTAAAGGGCTGAAAAATTACTTTTTTGGAACCCTTAATATGTCAGCTTCAAGGGCATATAAAGAGTTCTAGGTTAGGTATCTAGGAAATAAGTCAATGGGAGCCTTTTTATAGAAGCAGCAGAAACTGTCCCCGTTTGCACATGCTGCACCTTTTGCCTGATATCTCCCAAAAGGCTACTCCAAATGGCGTGAAACTTGCGGCCTGTGAAAGCTAACTTCCAGAGCTTTCTAACAAGACCTATTTCATCCAATTTAGATGCGAAACCTAGGGGTTATAGCTGTTTAAAGTTGACCCATGTGCACTGAAAAGTTGCTGACATAAAGTAAAAAGCACTTTTCAGCTTTTGTCTTTTGCTTTTTGGTCCCCCCATGCTTTTGGACGTGTAAGTACTTGTTGTTCCCCTCCTTTTCAGCTTGTTAAAGGTTCCCCACTATAAAAGGGAGACCTTGGGCTGCCAAGAAGGGATGGATGAACTTGCATTCAACTTTGAGTTTTGTAAACTCTCTCAAATTCTCTTCAAATTCCTAGTGTTATATCTTGGGTGTTTGGCAACCTCAAGTGGGTCTCTAGGTCTTCTTAATTCAACTAAGAAGGTGATTAACTTCTGTAACTTAGTTAAAGGAAGAAGATTTGCCCAAGTGTGCAAACCAAGGTGGATTATCATCACCCTTGCTAGTCCACTTGATCTATCTTGGTTCTTGATTTTCTTTTCGTGTTTTCTACCCAAGTGCATTCTTGATTCACTTTAGCAAATACTTGCCTTAGTGAAGCTTGAATACATCAGTTCTTCACCAAACTACCTATGGCCATGGCTTTGGACCTCATTTCTTGATTGTTTTGGATCATTTGAACATTAATGGACCTTGTGGATGGACCTCCATCACAAAGGGACCTATCCAAAAGCTTCTTGTCAAAGAAGTCCATGGAGGAGGTCTAGCCGGCCATTTTGGGATCAATAAGACCATTGACATGCTCAAGGAACACTTCATTTGGCCTAAGATGGGAGCTGATGTTCATGAGGTGATTTCCAAGTGCTCTATTTGTCAAAGGGCCAAGAGTCAATTCCACCAAAGGGTTTTACACTCCCTTGCCTATCCCTAATGGTCCATGGGAAGATGTGAGCATGGACTTTATAGTGCCTCTTCCAAGGACTCAAAGGGGTAAGGATGCTATTATGGTGGTGGGGGACTGTTTCTCAAAGATGACTCACTTCATTCCATATGAGAAGATGGATGATGCATCTCATATAGCTCACCTCTACGTCAAAGAAGTTGTCAAGCTTCATGGTATTCCTAAGAGTATTGTGTCGGATCGGGACACAAAGTTTCTTAGCCACTTTTGGAGGTGTTTGTGGAGACTCCTTGGTACTAAGCTCTTGTATAATACCTTACACCATGCTCAAATGGATAGGCAAACCAAAGTCACCAACAAGACTCTTGCTACTTTGCTTAGAAGTTTGGTGAGCAAAAGTATTAAGGAGTGGGATCTCAAGCTTCCCCATACTGAATTTGCTTACAACCACACTCCTTGCTTTGCCACAGCCCATTCTCCCTTCGAGTCATGCTATGGAATCAACCCATTAACTCCACTAGAACTCATACCACTTCCACTTGAGTTTAGAGTGAGTTATGAGGCTGAAGAGAAGGCAAGGGAGATGAAGAAGCTTCACCAACAGATTAGGGCAAAGATTGAAAAGTCTAGTAAGATGTATAAGGTAAGAACAAACAAGCACCGCAAGGCTATCACCTTCAGGCTCAGGGATTTGGTATGGTTACACTTAAGAAAGGAAAGGTTTCTATCAAGGAGGAAAAACAAGCTCATGTCAAGAAGGGATGGTCCTTTCAAGATCCTTTAGAAGGTAAATGATAATGCCTACAATCTAGAGTTGCCCGAAGATATGGGTGTATCCCCTACATTCAATGTAGGTGATCTCACACCCTACCTTGATGATGAAGAAGATGGTGATGATTTGAGGGAAAATCACAATCAAGAAGGGAAGGATGAAGTAAGTGTCATACCCACTCAAGTTCAAGAGAACTTCCACATCCTCCTTGATGCTCACAAGCTCCATCAAAGGGAACTAGGCCCTTATACTGATTTGGAGCTCCAATTTTAACTCCATCCTAAGCCCCTTGGGTGTGCTACTATTACCATTTGGGAAGGTCAAGAGTCCTCCTAAGGGGTTTATGCATTAAAATAGAGTTACAACCTTGGCAAGACTAAAAGAAGGCCAAAATAGTAGGTTACACTATCTCAGCCGGTTCTGGGCGGAATGTTGTCCTAGTTTGCCTTTTGTTTAGAGATAGTTGCTGCAGTCATGGTTGGGGTTATTGGCCACTCTCTTTAAGTTTGGAATGTTAGATTTCCAATAATACAAGTTGCAAGGCATTTGGACTTCATTTGGTGGATTAGACAGTAAGATCTTTCCAGACTATCCAGACTGGGCAGATTCCAGCACAGTTTGAAAAAGAGGCTGATGAAGTTACATTATTGAAGTCCAACTTTTGAGAAACTTTGGGAATGAAAGATGATCTAAATATTTATCAAATCATGTGTGCAAAGTACCCAAGAAGCACCCCCTTGTGCTGCTTTTATCCAACCCAAAGTACAAGCAAAACACCCTTTTAACCGATTCTAGCCTAGCTTTTGTACTAGGTTGTTTCTTGGTTATCCATGTGTACTTCTTGCTGCAACTTGCATTTGTTGATGTACTTAGGGGCTTTTGTAAGCTTGAAACCTCATTTAAGGGCATCATTAACCCTAATGAGGTTGACAAAGCTAGTGGTGACGTGTTAGTGTACTTAGGGTTACCGATTGGAGGTTTTCCCCTTCCCTAATGATGTAAGTCTCAAGGGTAGGAACAACCCAAGCTAACTTACAACAGGAACACAGCCAAAACAAGTGGAAAACTCACGAACCAGGGGTGGCACGGTCGTGCTTCAAGGCACGGGGGCACCGTGCCAACTTGCTGCCTAAGCACGCCTAGTTTGTGATTTTCACGGTTTTTGAGATGGCTTTTGTGTTTGGGCTCAAAACTGAATCAAAGCAAGAATTCTTGGCCTTGATTAAGCTTGAAATGAATATGAAAAGAAAAAGGAGATGTGGGAATGAAGTTCACTGATTAGAACATGAAAAAAGGAGAGCTTTGGTTTAAGGAACCCAAAGCTAACTTCATGAACTTTAAGTGAATTCAATGGAATCTGGATAGTTCTAAGCCTTGTGATTAGATAAGATACACCACTAATCACTTAGCTTAGGGCCCTTAATCTTGGATTAGGATAAGATATACCACCTAACCAAAGATCAAGACTCACTTGGTCACCACCTTAATCGGCCACAATTAAGGATAAGCAAGTTAAGTGTTTAAGAAATCTCAAGACACAAAGTCTTTACTCTCAACTTCAATACTCAAACTTGTTGTTTTACAAAAGAGCAGCCAAGGCACTTATATAGCCTTGTGATTACATGAAAAGAGCTTTCCTTCTAGGCAAGGAAAGTCATTAAACTAATCCTATGCTTAGTAATACACGGTTTAAGCTAAAACATACATAAGCTGAAAGTTTAAGCTACAAAACACAAGATTTCCTTCTTAAACTCTTTCCTAAGTATTAAGAAACCTTGTTGACTCAATTTCCCTTCAAGGAAGGTAAGAGAGCATGGCTGCCACCTCAAAAGGACTGAAAATTGCATGTGTGCCATGTCATGCTTGAGTGGTCGAATGAGAGCTTGCAAAATGGTGGCGTTTCACTAGCTCCACGTGTCTCTCTCTCAAGTAGCTGAGTGGTGCTTAATCAAGCAGCTCAAAATGACCTGCTTGGCAGCCTTCCACCTTAAGCAAACCCCTTGAAGGAGGAAAACCACCAAGCTAAGCAACCGGGTGTCAAGCAGCCGTTTCTGCCTCCACTTGCAACGCATGTTTGACACCTCAAATGATGACTATTTGCTACGTTTCTTACATGGTTGGAAACCTCAAGATGTCTAGTTTACCCTCCATTTGGAATCGTAGCATTTGGACGTCATTTGCCCCCTGAACAAACCAGAAAACCAAAACCGTGCATTTTGCAGTGCAATCCGGACAGGTTCAAGAGATGAACTGTTTTAAGTAACCAAATGAATTCCAAATGATATGAAACCAATTGGACTTAAAAGTTAACATCCTGAACTTGATAATCATCCAAAAAACGGACACCAAAATATGCTTTAGGCCGATGTAATAAGATAGCAAAAACCGGGTAAAATTCTGGATGAGAACCCGGGTGTATCACCTTGTGTGTTTGCCATCAAGTGACTCATGGCCGTGACTTTGGAGTTGATTTCTTGATTATTTTGGATCAATGAAACATTTTTAGACCTTGAGGATGGACCTCCATCATTCTCCCCTTGTTGGGAAGATTTGATCCTCAAATCAGGAAGGACGTACTACCCAACAGCAAACAAAGGTGAACTAGGCTGAAAAAGGATCAACTCTTCAAATAAGCTTGGTTTAAACTTTGCTTCTGTATTCCTCACATCAGCCATGTGAAACTGAAGTGGGTGTTGAAATGAATGGATGGGGGGTGGGTTTGGATTTTGCTTTGGGAGAGTAAATTGAGCAAGTTTAGGACCTGAGCATGCGAGATCCTGGATAGATGTGAATGGAATGATTTTGTGGGGAAAGGATGGGATATGGTCTTGCTCCTTTGGAATGAATAACATACAAACATGAATATTCATATGTTGTTCATGCTCTTCTTCATGAAAATTTGGAGACATCTTCTCCAAGAGTAGCATTTCACCTTCATCAGCAGTTATCTCAATTTCTTCAAGGTCTTCTTCTTGAGTTTCTTCCTCCTTTTCTTCCTTTCCAATTGCCTCCCACTCAGCCAGAGTAATGCTTCTTCGATTGACACAATCGGCGGCTATGTGTCCAAATCCTTGGCACTTAAAACATCGGGAAGTGCCATGTTTGGGTTTAAGTTGCGGGGGTAGGCTTTGTAGTGGTGTTTGGTTCTTTTGTGGAGTAGGAAGTGGGGGGGCCATGGGTTTAGGGACAAGGTTTGGGCTCCCCTTGTTGAATGGTTGTTCTTGAGGAAGGAATATGGGAACTTCTTCACGGTTATGAAACCGAGATCTTCTTTGTTGTTCCACTTTGTGAGCTAGGACACAAATCTCATCAAAAGTGGTGAAGGCTTGTAACTCAACCACGTTGGCTATCCTAGGATCGAGCCCTCCTAGGTAACGAACCATGGTTTGTTCTTCAGGCTCATGAATGTCACATTTAATCATGAGTTTCTCAAACTCACGTGTGTATTCTTCCACATTCATTTTGCCTTGAATAAGATGGTGAAAGAGCATGTAATTGTCTTGGACATAAGTGGACGGCAAGAACCGTGCCTTCATCTTAGATTTCAACTTGTCCCAAGTATTGATCTTGCTCTTTCTTTCTCTAGTTCTCTTAGCATTGAGGTTTGTCCACCATAAGGAGGCATATTTCCTCAGTCTAAGAGCAACCAATTTCACCTTCCGATCCTCTGGAATCTCCTTGTACTCGAAAATCCGCTCAACAGTTTGTAACCATTCAAGGAACTCATCTGGGTCAAGCTTACCCTCAAACTCAGGAATTTCAACTTTGAAATCGTTTGAGTTAAAAGTAGGCCATGTTCTTCTTTGTGTTCTTTCGAATGGTACATCTTCTTCAGAGAATGATAGCGCATTGCTAGCTTCCTCTTCATGGCCATAATCCGTCCCAATTTGAATGCTTGGTGGCTCTTGGAACTTTTGCTTTTGTTTCATGTAGTTTCCAAGCTGTTTTCTCAAGTACTCATTTCGAGCCTTGAGTTCTTGATTACTCACACTCATTTCTTGCATTTGCTTGGAAAGAACCTCAAGCTTCTCTTCCACAGACATGCTAGTACTCATTGTGATCGCAGGAAGGAACGGTTTATGCTTGACTGTGTTTGGATTGAATTTGGGAGCGTGGGGTTCAGGCAAGGATCTGAACTTGCTCTGATACCAAAAATGATGTAAGTCTCAAGGGTAGGAACAACCCAAGCTAACTTACAACAAGAACACAACCAAAACAAGTGGAAAACTCACGAACCAGGGGTGGCACGGTCGTGCTTCAAGGCACGGGGGCACCGTGCCAACTTGCTGCCTAAGCACGCCTAGTTTGTGATTTTCACGGTTTTTGAGATGGCTTTTGTGTTTGGGCTCAAAACTGAATCAAAGCAAGAATTCTTGGCCTTGATTAAGCTTGAAATGAATATGAAAAGAAAAAGAGATGTGGGAATGAAGTTCACTGATTAGAACATGAAAAAGGAGAGCTTTGGTTTAAGGAACCCAAAGCTAACTTCATGAACTTTAAGTGAATTCAATGGAATCTGGATAGTTCTAAGCCTTGTGATTAGATAAGATACACCACTAATCACTTAGCTTAGGGCCTTAATCTTGGATTAGGATAAGATACACCACCTAACCAAAGATCAAGACTCACTTGGTCACCACCTTAATCGGCCACAATTAAGGATAAGCAAGTTAAGTGTTTAAGAAATCACAAGACACAAAGTCTTTACTCTTCAACTTTCAATACTCAAACTTTTTTTTACAAAAGAGCAGCCAAGGCACTTATATAGCCTTGTGATTACATGAAAAGAGCTTTCCTTCTAGGCAAGGAAAGTCATTAAACTAATCCTATGCTTAGTAATACACGGTTTAAGCTAAAACATACATAAGCTGAAAGTTTAAGCTACAAAACACAAGATTTCCTTCTTAAACTCTTTCCTAAGTATTAAGAAACCTTGTTGACTCAATTTCCCTTCAAGGAAGGTAAGAGAGCATGGCTGCCACCTCAAAAGGACTGAAAATTGCATGTGTGCCATGTCATGCTTGAGTGGTCGAATGAGAGCTTGCAAAATGGTGGCGTTTCACTAGCTCCACGTGTCTCTCTCTCAAGTAGCTGAGTGGTGCTTAATCAAGCAGCTCAAAATGACCTGCTTGGCAGCCTTCCACCTTAAGCAAACCCCTTGAAGGAGGAAAACCACCAAGCTAAGCAACCGGGTGTCAAGCAGCCAGTTTCTGCCTCCACTTGCAACGCATGTTTGACACCTCAAATGATGACTATTTGCTACGTTTCTTACATGGTTGGAAACCTCAAGATGTCTAGTTTACCCTCCATTTGGAATCGTAGCATTTGGACGTCATTTGCCCCCTGAACAAACCAGAAAACCAAAACCGTGCATTTTGCAGTGCAATCCGGACAGGTTCAAGAGATGAACTGTTTTAAGTAACCAAATGAATTCCAAATGATATGAAACCAATTGGACTTAAAAGTTAACATCCTGAACTTGATAATCATCCAAAAAAACGGACACCAAAATATGCTTTAGGCCGATGTAATAAGATAGCAAAAACCGGGTAAAAATCTGGATGAGAACCCGGGTGTATCACCTTGTGTGTTTGCCATCAAGTGACTCATGGCCGTGACTTTGGAGTTGATTTCTTGATTATTTTGGATCAATGAAACATTTTTAGACCTTGAGGATGGACCTCCATCACCTAAGCATACTCTTGCTCCCTCATTGATTCTTGAGCTGCTTTGGCTGAGCTTTGGTCCTTAAAAACCCAGCAAACTCATTGTAAGGGACACAACTTAGATTATATGCAAAGAAGCTCAAAGCTTTTCTCTCAAAAATTTTAAGTTCTCTTTATCCTTTCTCAAAGGTAGTGAGTCTTGAGTGGAATCCTTTATAGAATTGTGGGTGGCCTAGCCTTTAAGTAATTCTTAGTGGATCCTTAGCCTTGAATGGTGGCCTAGCCTTTAATTCAAGTCATATCTTGTTACTAAAGGGAAATTTGAAACTAAACTCAAGATTTCTTCAATTCGGCCCATCCCATGCATGATCCAGTTTCTAGATTGGTTACATACTGTTAAATGAGTTTTTGAATACAAAGATGTTCCAGAAGACAAGAAGATCAAGTTAGTGGCCTTAAGACTTCGTAAGTATGCTTCACTATGGTGGACTAACCTATGTGCTAAATGGGTTAGAGAGAGGAAATCAAAGATCAGAACATGGGAGAAGATGAAATCTAAGGTTAGGGCTCATTTACTTCCCCCAACTTATGTTCAAGATTGTTATTCTCAACTCCATAATCTTACTCAAGGCAACCAGACTATTGAAGAATGCACACATGAGTCTGAGAAACTTATAATCAAGTGTGATTTACAAGAACCCGAAGAGCAAACCATTGTTAGATACTTGGGAGGTCTTGATCCTAGGTATGCTAATGTGGTTGATTTACAAGCTTATACAACTTTTGATGAAGTATGTGCGCTGGCTCACAAGGTTGAGCAGCAAAAGAAAGAAAGGCATCCCCTTAAGCCTCAAAATCCTAAGTCTTTTACCCGGAACCAACCCTTTAACAAGGGGAGTTCTAACCCTACTTCCAAGCCACAAAATCCATCCCCTTCCTTTCCACAAAGAATGCCAGCTCCATCAAAGATACAGACAACTCAAAATAAACCCAATCTTAATCCCATGAGCAATAGAAGATGTTTTAAATGTCAAGGACTTAGGCATATAGTGATGGGGACCAACCCTTAGAACCTTTTGAAGGTCAACCAGCAAATTAAGGGGACGCTACAAGCACCAAAGAGATCAAGGAAGTGCATGCTTTGGTCCAAGAAGTCGCAAACCAGCCCTTGCACCTACTGCCCAGTTCGACCAGAGTTTAGCTCGATTTTGTCAATCTTCTGAGCACTTATGCTGTGGGTATAGCTGAGTGCAAAGGCCACCCTCTTTAAGTTTAAGATGTAGCATAAATCAAGTTTCAAGGCATTTGGAGATCATTTGCTAGGTCAACCAGCCACTTCTTTTAGACTATGCGGAACTGGCGCTAAATCCAGCACAGGGCAGAATCAAGGGAGTTTAAGTGGACCAACTTAACTCCAACTTTTGTGCAACTTTAAGGCATGAAAGATAAGATAAATATTTATCAAATCACCAGCCTTGAAGGACCAGAAGCACCCCCTTATGCTGCTATTATCCAGCCAAAATGATAAGAAAAATGGCTTGGTTAACCGGTTGTACTAGCTGTGTAAGAGAGCTGCATTTTGCCTTAATTACTTGTACTTTTGCTACAAATTGACTTGTAATAGTACAATTAGGATGCCTAGAAAGCTTGACACCTCATTTAGAAGCATCATTAGCCCTAATGAGGTGGCCAAAGGTGGGATTAGACTTACTTATACTAAGGGTGGCTGAATTGACCCCCCACTCCCCCTTTGTACCTTTGGTTCCCATAGCTGGTTTTTATGGATGGAATTGGCTAATTTGCTTCTTTAAAAGCCAGCCACCTCTCTCTTGTTTCACAACCTTGAATGAATGCAGAGCTTGAGTTGTGAAAACTCTCTCTACCTCTCTCAAAATCCTAGTGTTGTATCTTGAGTGTGGCAACCTCAAGTGGGTCTCTAGGTCTTCTTGCTTCAACTAAGAAGGTGATTAAGTTCTATAACTTAGTTGAGTTAAGAAGATTGCCCAAGTCTGTATGAACTAAGATGGGTATTCAATCACCCTTGCTAGCCCACTTGTGTTTATCATTGTTCTTGCTTCCTTTTGATTCTATTTCTCTCCTTTCTACCCATATGCATTCTTGAATCCCTTTTGCAAATTCTTGCATTAGTAAGGCTAGAATACATCAAGTGTATCAGAGCTTAGTTTATCCTCTTTGGCAAGCTTTCATCCCCAAACACCTCCCAAACACAAAATCACAAAACAGCCCACAAACACACTCTCTTGCAAGCACCCAACCGTGTCCAGGCAGAAAATTAGCACGGCCACACTATGCCACAATGGCACGATCGCGCCTCACTCAAGAACGCCCATTCCAATTTCAGCAACTGAGCATGCCCTAACTGTGATGCTAAGCACGACTGTGCCTTCCACTTCGCATCCCAAAACCATAAAATCCTTTACTCCAAGAGCCAACATGTCTTCTAGCCTTACTCCCGAGCAAGTGGATGAGCAAGCCTTGAGAGAGAAGGCTGAATTAGAAGCCCAAGTCAAGTATCTACAATCATAACTTGGCCAAATGTTACAATAGAAGAGAAGGAACTTGAGGAGTTCTAGAAGTGCAAGCAAGCAAGCCGATTCGGATGACTCTGAAGAAGAAGAAAGCAACTCACTTGGTGACTCCGGTGATGATGTGTATGCAAGGAGATCAAGGAGGCACCATAGGCCTCATGACCAAAGTTATAACGATTTCAAAGTGCACATCCCCGAGCTTAAAGGTCAACTTGATCCGAACTTATTCTTGGATTGGCTTCAAACAGTTGAAAGAGTCTTTGAGTTCAAAAACATCCTTGGTGAAAGGAAGGTAAAACTTGTTGCTTTAAAGCTTAGAAAGTATGCTTCTACTTGGTGGTCAAATGTTGTGACTAAGAGAGTTAGGAAAGGAAAAAGGAAGATAAGAACTTGGGAGAAAATGAAGTCCAAACTTAAGTCCAAGTTTCTACCTCCCCATTACTTGCAAGATAACTTCCTTAAACTCTGCCACCTTAAACAAGGGTCTAAGAGTGTAGAAGAGTGCATTAGAGAGTTTGAATAATTGCTTTTGAAGTGTGATTTGAAGAGGATGAGTCTCAAACTTTGATTAGATATTTGAGTGGCTTGAATGAGAAAATTACTCATGTGGTTGAACTCCACCCTTACACTTCCTTGGATGAGCTTAGTGTCTTAGCTCACAAAGTGGAGTTACAAGAGAGAGTTAAGGGGAAGGGCATGGCTTTCCAAGCCTAACCCACGGCCTTACCCATTCCAAAAGCCCTTCTACAACCCTCCAAAATCTACCCAAAACACAAACCCAAGACCCTCTCCACCCAATGCCCGACAAACCCCCTCAAAAAAACCACCAAAACCCATGGATAAGAAGAGGTGTTTTTGTAGCCAAGGTCTTGGTCCTATACATCCGAATGCCCCAACAAAAGAGTGGTCACTTTTGCTAAATACCAAGCTTCTTGTGAGGCGTTAGAGGAGGAAAATGATGAAGGAGAGAAGGAGCTTCTCAGGATCGAAGCCCGTGAAGAAGTTGAAGAAGGACCTGATGAAGGAGAGGTGCATGTGATAAGAAGAGCTTTGAGTGGCCTTGCTTCCCAAAATGACAAGAAACAAAGGGAAAACATCTTCCACACCCGGTGTACTATGAAGGGGAAGGTTTGCTCTCTCATCATAGATGGAGAAAGCTGTGCTAATGTTGCTTCCAAGACTCTTGTGATGTATCCTCAAGGAAAACCCAAGAGGATAGGAACGAGGGTGGGATGAAAGCAATGGGAGGTAACAACAAGGCAACTTTGAATTCACAAACTCACCTTGAGTTGGGAAGGATAGAACCGGAACTAACACCTACCTTGGATACAGAAACACCACCAAGGTTTGATGTTAGGGCCCTTAACAACCTCTTGGATACAGAAACACCACCAAGAAGGAAGTTAAGACTCTTACTAGATCACCACTCAACTTGGCCAAAAGATGAGATAAGCTAGAAGAGAGTTTGAGGATTCAAAGGAGCAAAGCTCAACTTTCATTCAATAAACAAGCTTGAGTGGCCGGCCAAGGGTGATGTATATGTGGGTGGCAAGTGAACCAAATCAAACTCCAACTCAAAATAAGCCAAATTGGGAAGAGAAAGGAAAGATGGATGAGATGGATGAAGAATTTCACTACACAAGAAAAAGGAATAGAACAAGATCTTGTAATTGAGATAATCCTTCACGGAGCCACTCAATGACTTGACCTTGGGCTAATTCTCTTGTCTTAACCAAGGAATCACTCCAATTGGAAAAGGAAGAGAACCTAGAACACCACTTGAATTTGCCACAATTCAAGATATAGAACTAGGAATTTAGTTGCACTTTTGAGAAACACACTCAAAGTACTTGTATTGCTTTGGAAATTTCTTACAATGCTGAATGATTAGCTTCACATGCCCCTCCCCTTTTATAGACTCAGCAAAAGACAATCAAAAGACTCAAATAACTCCTAACAATTAAAACTAGCTAATGAAAAGTCTAAGAAAAATGAAAAGACACATCATAAAAGGGGGTGGGGGAGGTTACAAGGAATATTCTAGGATTTTTGCAGCTGATTACATCAATCTAGAAGCATCTAAAACGTGCACAATATCAGCCACACAAATATATGTAACCTAAGACTCTTCATATTCCCAGCATTAATCCTTGCAACTGCCTCAACTTCAACAGAGCATAACTTCCAGAATACTCGGCCAAATCACGCGTTCTTGGGCTTGTTAGAAAGCCCTGGAAGTCTATTTTCCAGAATGGGCTCATTTGCTCAATTTGGATAAGCGGTTTGAAAGTTATGGCCCAAACAATGCACCTATCTCAGACTGGACTGGATCAGCATAACGTATCTTTGAGTGATATTTTGCCCAACAAATGATGTCCAAATTAAACAAACTTGGGCTTATTTGAAAGCTGAAATTTTAAACTTCAAAACCATGTGGAGCCTCAAGTTGTGGGTCCACTTGAGCTTGTCCAAAAGTGGTCACAAAAAATCGGGTTCCGCAGGGATGAATTCAGCGCCAAATTTCTAGCAAAGCTTAACCTCTTTTTGACCTCTTCATAGTGTCGTGAGTCTTTGAACTCACTTAATAAGACCAAATAAGCACACTTCCAAGCATGATCTTCTTTGACCCTTTTCTTCTTTGAAATTGGACTTGAATAAAAATGATGCATATGGAAATATGCATCATACTCCCCGGGTTGTTTTGAGTTTGTCCTCAAACTCAAAGGGTTGGCAAGCTTCTCATGAAGGGAGGCATGCTTATGAAATGGGAGCTCTTGTAGGAAGTGGTCAAAGGGCATCACCTCTAGAGAGATATAGAAGAGGGTGAGGGGAGGATGATAAAACGGGTCATACCTGGTGAGGAGAAGAGGCGGAAGTGGGAAATCTTCTTTGGGGGCAAGGGCTTGGGAAGAATGAATGAGGGGTAAGGCTTGTCGGTCCTTTTGTGGTTTGAGGGGTTGGGAAGGTTGAATGGGAGTTAAGGTGAATTCTTCTTGGGTCAAGAGTTGCTCAACTTCTTCAATAACCCCACATGCCTCCAACTCGGGTGCTTGGAGTTGGGTAGGGCGTACTTCTTGAATCAAGAGTTGTTCAAACTCTTCAGCAACCCTACATGGCTTCATCACTTCAAGGTCTTTAACTACATGCTCTTCAATTCTTGGGGTTATGCTCAAATTCACCTCATTATCTTCTTGGCACCCTTCTTCGGTGAAGGATTGCTCAATTTCTTGCACAATCTCTTCTTGCTTCAACTCGGATCTTTGGGTCTCAAGTTCAATGGTCTCTTCATCACCACAGTCACCAAAAACAAGAGGTAGGTCAACTAGGCTTGAAGCTTTTTCTCCAAGGATCTCTTCATCTTTGTTTGGCTTTTGAGAAACCTTCTCTAAGGGAAGTATTTCTTCTTTTTCAACCTTGAGTTCAATTTCTTCTTCAAGGCTTTCCTCCTGATCGTTCTCTTCTTCCACGGCTTTCCTTTCTTCCAAGGTAATGACCTCGTTGTTTGGGCAATCCGTGGATAAGTGTCCAAGCCCTTGGCACTTGAGACACCTCCTAGGTTGTGGGGGAAAGATCATTTGTGGGGTTGGTTCTTTTTGTGGGGTGGAAGGGAATGAACCCGTGAGCTTAACGGAGATACTTTCTTTCATGGGCATGTAAGTGGATGGGTAAAAGGAATCCTTCAACTTACTACTCAATTTCTTCCAAGTTCTCACCTTTTCTTTTCCTTTCTTTTTTCGCTCAAACTTATATTTATTCCACCACTGAAGTGCACAACCTCTCAATCTTGAAATAACCACTTCGACCTTCTGTTGGTCATTAAGGATACAACAAGCAAAAACTCGTTCCACCTTAGATAACCAACCTGCGAACTCTTCCTTTTCGCCATGAAATTTTGGAATTGCAAAGCAAGCATATCCAATATCAATAAGAGCTAGTTCTTTCCCCAAGTTCTTTGAAGACGGCATGAAGGATGAGGTCTAGGGTTCTTCGTGGATTGATTTGAAACGTAAGTTGGCTGTGGCAAAGGTGGCACGGTCGTGCAAGGGGACACGGGCAGGCCGTGCTATGCTTCGACTTGAAGAAATGCAGAAACTTACCGTGGCACGGTCGTGCTTGGTGGCACGGGGGCACCGTGCTCCGTCTCGACTTGAAGATTTCTGGAAAAAGAATATGGCACGGTCGTGTGTTGTGGCACGGGGGCACCGTGCTGCTTCTCTGGTCTTCAAGACTTCGGATTGCCGGTTTGTGCCTCTTTTTTGTTTTTTGTATTTTGGCTTTTTGGGATGTATGTGGGTGTGATGTGGGTCACTTAAGAACCTTGGCTCTGATACCAATTGATGTAGATGTGGGTGGGCAAGTGAACCAAATCAAACTCCAACTCAAATAAGCCAAATTGGGAAGAGAAATGAAAGATGGATGAGATGGATGAAGAATTTCACTACACAAGAAAAAAGAATATAACAAGATCTTGTAATTGAGATAATCCTTCACGGAGCCACTCAATGACTTGACCTTGGGCTAATTCTGTTGTCTTAACCAAGGAATCACTCCAATTGGAAAAGGAAGAGAACCTAGAACACCACTTGAATGAGCCAAATTCAAGATATAGAACTAGGAATTTTGAGACACAAATGAGAATCACTCTCAAAGGTGCTTGTATTACTTTGGAATTCTCTTACAATGCTGAACGATTAGCTTCACATGCCCCTCCCCTTTTATAGACTCAGCAAAAGACAATCAAAAGACTCAAATAACTCCTAACAATTAAAACTAGTTAATGAAAAGTCTAAGAAAAATGAAAAGACTCATCATAAAAGGGGTGGGGGAGGTTACAAGGAATATTCTAGGATTTTTGCAGATGATTACATCAATCTAGAAGCATCTAAAACGTGCACAATATCAGCCACACAAATATATGTACCCTAAGACTCTTCATATTCCCAGCATTAATCCTTGCAACTGCCTCAACTTCAACAGAGCATAACTTCCAGAATACTCGGCCAAATCACGCGTTCTTGGGCTTGTTAGAAAGCCCTGGAAGTCTATTTCCCAGAATGGGCTCATGTGCTCAATTTGGATAAGCGGTTTGAAAGTTATGGCCCAAACAATGCACCTATCTCAGACTGGACTGGATCAGCATAACGTATCTTTGAGTGATATTTGGCCCAATCAAATGATGTCCAAATTAAACAAACTTGGGCTTATTTGAAAGCTGAAATCTTAAACTTCAAAACCATGTGGAGCCTCAAGTTGTGGGTCCACTTGAGCTTGTCCAAAAGTGGTCACAAAAAATCGGGTTCCGCAGGGACGAATTCAGCGCCAAATTTCTAGCAAAGCTTAACCTCTTTTTGACCTCTTCATAGTGTCGTGAGTCTTTGAACTCACTTTATAAGACCAAATAAGCACACTTCCAAGCATGATCTTCTTTGACCCTTTTCTTCTTTGAAATTGGACTTGAATAAAAATGATGCATATGGAAATATGCATCAAAGGGGCTTGTGGGGGTATTAATACAAAAGTTCCAAGTACAAATCATAGGCCCTAGGTTGCACTATAAGCTAAACTAGGCAAAAATACATAGATCATATCAAAACAAAAAAGGTTAGATGCATCCTCCACTTGACACCTCTTCAATGCTAATCTTGAGGATGATGTATCGACCTAGGTGATGCATATTTCCATATGCATCATTTTTATTCAACTCCAATTTCAAAGAAGAAAAGGGTCAAAGAAGATCATGCATGGAAATGTGCCTATTTGGTCTTCTTAAGTGAGTTCAAAGCCTCGCGACACTATGGAGAGGTCAAAAAGAGGTTAAACTTTGCTAGAAATTTGGTGCCGAATTCATCCCTGCGGAACCCGATTTTTGTGAACACTTTTGGACAAGCTCAAGTGGACCCACAACTTGAGGGCCCATGTGCTTTTGAAGCTTAAGATGTCAGCTTTAAAATAAGCCCAATTTTATTTAATTTGGACATCATTTCATTGGGCAAAATATCACTCAAAGATACGTTGTGCTGATCCAGTCCAGTCTGAGATAGGTGCATTGTTTGGGCCATAACTTTCAAACCGCTAATCCAAATTGAGCAAATGAGCCCATTCTGGAAAATAGACTTCCAGGGCTTTCTAACAAGCCCAAGAACGCGTGCTTTGGCCGAGTATTCTGGAAGTTATGCTCTGTTGAAGTTGAGGCAGTTGCAAGGATTAATGCTGGGAATATGAAGAGTCTTAGGTTACATATATTGGTGTGGCTGATATTGTGCACGTTTTAGATGCTTCTAGATTGATGTAATCAGCTGCAAAAATCCTAGAATATTCCTTGTAACCCCCCCCACCCCTTTTATGATGAGTCTTTTCATTTTTCTTAGACTTTTCATTAGCTAGTTTTAATTGTTAGGAGTAATTTGAGTCTTTTGATTGTCTTTTGCTGAGTCTATAAAAAGGGGAGGGGCGTGTGAAGCTATTCATTCAGCATTGTAAGAAATTTCCAAAGCAATACAAGTAATTTGAGTGTGTTTCTCAAAAGTGCAACTAAATTCCTAGTTCTATATCTTGAATTGTGGCAAATTCAAGTGGTGTTCTAGGTTCTCTTTCTTTTCCAATTGGAGTGATTCCTTGGCTAAGACAAGAGAATTAGCCCAAGGTCAAGTCATTGAGTGGCTCCGTGAAGGATTATCTCAATTACAAGATCTTGTTCTATCCCTTTTTTCTTGTGTAGTGAAGTTCTTCATCCATCTCATCCATCTTTCATTTCTCTTTCCAATTTGGCTTATTTGAGTTGGAGTTTGATTTGGTTCATTTACCACCCACATATACATCAATTGGTATCAGAGCCAAGGCTTTTAAGTGACCCACATCATACCCAAACACATCCCAAAAAGCCAAAATACAAAAAAAAAAAAAAAGAGGCACAAACCGGCAATCCGAAGTCTTGAAGACCAGAGACGCAGCACGGTGCCCCCGTGCCACAACACACGACCGTGCCATATTCTTTTTCCAGGAATCTTCAAGTCAAGACGGAGCACGGTGCCCCCGTGCCGACAAGCACGACCGTGCCACTCTACTTTTCTGCATTTTCTTCAGCCGAAGCATAGCACGGCCTGACCGTGCCCCCTTGCACGACCGTGCCACTTTCCCTGCTGCATATTCTTCCTTCAACGCATCTCCAACATGTCTTCAAAGTCCACAAGAAGCGACCAAGCACGTGTGGAAGAGTTAGAAGCACAACTCACTTATCTTCGAACTCAACTTGGGCAACTTTTGGAGGAAAAACGAAGGTGGGTTCATAGCCCCACTCCCTCTCATCCTCATGAACCGTTGGTCGAATTGGAAGAAGAAGTCTTTCAATCCCGAGCCAATTCTAGTGACGAAGAAGCCCCAAGGAGACGAAGGCAAGGAGGCAATATTGGTGTTGTCCGAATTGACATCCCCGAATTTGAAGGCCAACTTGACCCGGACTTATTTCTCGATTGGTTGCACACCATTGAGAGGATATTTGAATATGAGGACATTCCGGAGGACAAGAAGGTAAAACTCGTAGCCCTTAAACTCCGCAAATATGCTTCAATCTGGTGGGCTAACCTTGGAGCGAAAAGAGCAAGAAACGGGAAAGGGAAAATCAGAACTTGGGCCAAAATGAAAGAAAAACTCAAGGCCAAGTTTCTTCCCTCTCACTATGTGCAAGACAATTATCTCAAGCTCCATCAACTCAAGCAAGGATCCAAGAGTGTGGAAGAATACACTCGGGAGTTTGAACAACTCCTTCTCAAATGCGACTTGAAAGAAGATGACTCTCAACCCTTGGTAAGATACTTAACCGGACTTGATGAGTCTATTGCTCATATTGTTGAATTGCAACCATATTCATCCCTTGATGACTTGAGTTCTCTAGCCTATAAGGTAGAGCAACAAAAGAAGACTAAGGAAAAGAGCATCTTTTCCCAGACTCCTTCCCGTCCTTTTTCTCAAGAACCACCTTACTTTCCCCCACAAATTCAAACCCCCTCACCCGCCAAAAGTGTCCCTCCCATCACCCCTCCACCTCCCACAAAAGTGCCCTCACGGCCAAAAGACCATGTTCGTTGTTTCCGTTGTCAAGGTATGGGACATTTTGCATCTGAGTGTCCTAACAAGAAGATTGTTTCCCTCGCTGAGTACCAAGCTTCTTTTGAGGAGCATGACCATGAAGAAGAGGAAAGTTTGGAGGAAAAAGAAGAAGAGGTTATCATAGGCCCCGATGAAGGTGAGTTGCTTGTCATTAGGCGAGCATTGAGCGGATTTGCTACTCAAGAAGGCTTGGAGCAAAGAGAGGTGATTTTCCACACAAGGTGCACTATTCAAGGGAAAGTTTGTACCCTCATCATCGATGGAGGTAGTTGTACAAATGTTGCGTCCAAAACCATGGTGGACAAGCTCAAACTTGAGACTGCACCCCATCCTAAGCCTTATAGCATCCAATGGCTAAATCAAGGCAAAGGTATATACATTTCTCATCAGTGCCTCATTTCTCTTTCTATTGGAGACCACTATAAGGATGAGATATTGTGTGACATTCTTCATATGGATGCAAGCCATATATTGTTGGGTAGACCATGGATGTTTGATCGCCATGTAATTCATCATGGGCGCCTCAACACCTACTCCTTTATTAAGGATGAGAAGAAAATCACCTTGACCCCTATTCCATCGTGCCAAATCCCCAAGCCACAAAAGGACCGACAAGCCTTAACCCTCATTCATCCTTCCCAAACCCTTGCCCCCAAAGAAGATTTCCCACTTCCGCCTCTTCTCCTCACCAGGTATGACCCGTTTTATCATCCTGCCCTCACCCTCTTCTATATCTCTCTAGAGGTGATGCCCTGTGACCTCCTTCCCCAAAAGCTCCCATATTGTAAGCGCGACCCCTTTCTTGAGAGGCTTGCCAACCCTTTGAGTTTGAGGACAAACTCAAAACAACCCGGGGAGTATGTGATGTATATGTGGGGGGGCAAGTGAACCAAATCAAACTCCAACTCAAATAAGCCAAATTGGAAAGAGAAATGGAAGATGGATGAGATGGATGAAGAACTTCACTACACAAGAAAAAGGGATAGAACAAGATCTTGTAATTGAGATAATCCTTCACGGAGCCACTCAATGACTTGACCTTGGGCTAATTCTCTTGTCTTATCCAAGGAATCACTCCAATTGGAAAAGGTAGAGAACCTAGAACACCACTTGAATTTGCCACAATTCAAGATATAGAACTAGGAATTTAGTTGCACTTTTGAGAAACACACTCAAAGTACTTGTATTGCTTTGGAAATCTCTTACAATGCTGAATGATTAGCTTCACATGCCCCTCCCCTTTTATAGACTCAGCAAAAGACAGTCAAAAGACTCAAATAACTCCTAACAATTAAAACTAGCTAATGAAAAGTCTAAGAAAAATGAAAAGACACATCATAAAAGGGGGTGGGGGAGGTTACAAGGAATATTCTAGGATTTTTGAAGCTGATTACATCAATCTAGAAGCATCTAAAACGTGCACAATATCAGCCACACAAATATATGTAACCTAAGACTCTTCATTTTCCCAGAATTAATCCTTATAGCTGCCTCAACTTCAACAGAGCATAACTTCCAGAATACTCGGCCAAATCACGCGTTCTTGGGCTTGTTAGAAAGCCCTGGAAGTCTATTTTCCAGAATGGGCTCATTTTCTCAATTTGGATAAGCGGTTTGAAAGTTATGGCCCAAACAATGCACCTATCTCAGACTGGACTGGATCAGCATAACGTATCCTTGAGTGATATTTTGCCCAATCAAATGATGTCCAAATTAAACAAACTTGGGCTTATTTTAAAGCTGAAATTTTAAGCTTCAAAAGCACATGGGCCCTCAAGTTGTGGGTCCACTTGAGCTTGTCCAAAAGTGGTCACAAAAATCGGGTTCCGCATGGATGAATTCGGCACTAAATTTCTAGCAAAGCTTAACCTCTTTTTGACCTCTCCATAGTGTCGCGAGTCTTTGAACTCACTTAAGAAGACCAAATAGGTACATTTCCATGCATGATCTTCTTTGACCCTTTTCTTCTTTGAAATTGGAGTTGAATAAAAATGATGCATATGGAAATATGCATCACTAGGGGTGAATGGAAGCTTCTTGGCAGCTAAGTACCCTTCATGATGACTCTTGCAAGTGGCTAAGCATGGGTTAGAGCAATAAAACACCTCACTCTTCTCTCTTGTACCCGGCTGCCCCATTACCCGGTTAAAAGGGTGTTTCTTCCCTTGTTTTGGTGGTTAATAGCTCCTCATGAGTGTAATTTGGCTGAGGTTTTTTATGGTCACTTGATAATATTTTTAAAGTACTTTCAAACCATAAAAGTTTCAACCCAAATAGAGGAGAAATGGGCCACCAAACAACCTCTTGTTTCAGCCCTGCCCAGTTCAGCGCCAGGATGTAGTGATTGACTTTGCCTGAGGTTTTGAGGTATCAAATGAACTCCAAATGACTTGCAAGAGGTCTTGATGGAAAGAGCACATCTTGAACTTAAACTTAGGCTTCCTGCAACCCCATTTTAGCCTTGGGAAGTTTAGGAAATAACGTGCACAAAACCGGGTTTGTGCACGCTTGAAATTCCAGTTTTGAGGAAATAATTTCCTTGTTCCCTTAGGTTGATTTCTTGCATCTTGGACATGAGGTTTGGACCTTTTGGGCTCCCTTGATGGCCATGGATCATGTTAGGGGATGGACCTCCATCATCCTCCCCTTGTTGAAGAGAATTTGCCCTCAAATTGATAAGATTATCATCCTCCTCATAAGGGCTAAGGTCGGCTACGTTGAAAGTAGCCGAAACTCCATACTCACTGGGCAAATTGATCTTGTATGCATTATCATTGATGCGTTCCAATACTTCAAAAGGACCATCGGCCCTTGGCATCAATTTGCTCTTCCTCTTAGAAGGAAACCGTTCCTTCCTTAAGTGAACCCATACCAAATCACCGGGGTGAAGCACCATCTTCTTTCTATGCTTGTTGGCATGGTCTCTGTATGAGGCATTGGCCTTCTCAATTTTGGCCTTCACGGTTTCATGGAGCTTTTGGATCTCTTCGACTCGCTTGCTAGCCTCCATGTGAGGCTTCGCATTCATTTCTCTTGGAGCAAGATCAAGGGGACTCAAGGGATCCATCCCATAGACTACCTTGAATGGAGATAAGCCCGTGGCCTTGCTAGGTGACTTGTTGAAAGCGAATTCGGCTTGTGGCAAGGCTAAGTCCCAAGCTTTGATGTTGGATTTCACTAGCACTCTTAAGAGGGTTCCCAAAGTCCGGTTGGTGACTTCGGTTTGCCCATCCGTTTGAGGGTGGCATGAAGTGCTATACTTGAGCTTGGTTCCCATCTTCTTCCAAGGTGTCACCCAAAAATGGCTAAGGAACTTGGTATCCCTATCCGAAACAATGGATATACGGATGCCATGTAGCCTCATTACTTCCTTGAAGTATAATTCGGCAATGTGGGTGGCATCATTGGTCTTGGTACAAGGTATGAAATGGGCCATCTTAGAAAAACGATCAACAACAACAAAGATCGAATCTTTACCCCTTTGTGTTCTTGGAAGGCCAAGAACAAAATCCATGCTCACATCCTCCCAAGGATGATTGGGAGTAGGTAAGGGAGTGTATAAGCCGTGGGGTAGGAGGTGGCTTTTGGTCACTTGACAAGTTGCACATCTCTTCAACACATCTTGGACATCTTTACTCATACTTGGCCAATAATAATGTTCCCTTAACATCATAAGGGTCTTGTTTTCTCTAAAGTGACCGGCAAGAGATCCTCCATGGACCTCACGTATGAGTAACTCTCTTGTGCCACACTTAGGCACACACAATCTTGATCCCTTGAATAAAAATCCATCTTGGACAAGGAAGTCACCTTTGGGATGTCGAAGGCACTCCTTGTAGAACTCTCCCAAATCTTCATCATTCTCATAGAGGGACTTCAAATGCTCAAACCCAAGAATGCAAGCATCAAGTTGGAATAGCAATAAGTGCCTCCTTGACAAGGCATCGGCTCCTTGGTTGAGCTTTTCGGACTTATGCTTGATGGTGAAGTTGAAAGATTGGAGGAACTCCACCCACTTGGCATGCCGTGAGTTAAGTTTATGTTGCCCTTGAATGTATTTCAAGGCTTCATGATCGAAGTGCAAGATGAACTCACTAGCCACCAAGTAATGATTCCAATGCTCAAGGCACCTCACTATTGCATAGAACTCCTTATCATAAGTGGAGTCCTTCCTCCTTGAGTCACAAAGCTTCTCACTAAAGAAGGCTAAGGGCCGCCCTTCTTGAGTGAGAACTCCTCCAATGCCAACTCCCGATGCATCACATTCCACCTCAAACACCTTATCAAAGCATGATAAGGCAAGTACCGGTGCTTGGGTGAGTTTGGACTTGATGGTTTCAAAGGCTTCTTGAGCCTTGGGAGTCCACTTGAATGATGTGCCTTTGATAACCTCGGTCATAGGGCCATAATGGTACTAAAGTTTCTAATGAACCGCCTATAGAATGAGGCAAGCCCATGGAAACTTCGCACATCATGAATACTCTTGGGGTTGGCCAAGACCGAATTGCTTCCACTTTACTCTCATCAACTTTGATGCCTTCACTTGTGACAATGTAACCGAGGAAGGTTACCTCATGAGTGAAAAATGCACACTTCTTGAGGTTACCATAGAGCTTCTCCTTCTCTAGAACCTTCATGACTTGTGTGAGGTGTTGAAGGTGCTCTTCTTCATTCTTGCTATAGATGAGGATGTCATCAAAATACACCACAACGAATTTTCCAATGAAGGGCCGGAACACTTGGTTCATGAGCCGCATGAAGGAACTTGGAGCATTTGACAATCCGAATGGCATGACTAGCCACTCATACAAGCCTCCTTTGGTTTTGAAGGCCGTCTTCCATTCATCTCCCTCTCTAATGCGGATTTGGTAGTAACCATGATGGAGACCATCGTGAGAAGCCCAAGGACCATCAAGCTCAGCCCAAGGAGGATTCACTCAAGCTTCAAGAGGTCATGGAAGTTGCCAAACTTTGCCGGAAATTGGCGTTCATGCCCGAAGAGGTAGTGCCGCCTTCATCCAGAAATTTCCCGATTTTTGTGTGCACTTTTGGCCAACCTAACGTGGACCCACAACTTGAGGCTCCACATGGTTTTGAAGCTTAAGATGTCAGCTTTAAAATAAGCCCAATTTTATTTAATTTGGACATCATTTGATTGGGCAAAATATCACTCAAAGATACGTTATGCTGATCCAGTCCAGTCTGAGATAGGTGCATTGTTTGGGCCATAACTTTCAAACCGCTTATCCAAATTGAGCACATGAGCCCATTCTGGGAAATAGACTTCCAGGGCTTTCTAACAAGCCCAAGAACGCGTGATTTGGCCGAGTATTCTGGAAGTTATGCTCTGTTGAAATTGAGGCAGTTGCAAGGATTAATGCTGGGAATATGAAGAGTCTTCGGTTACATATACTTGTGTGGCTGATATTGTGCACGTTTAGATGCTTCTAGATTGATGTAATCAGCTGCAAAAATCCTAGAATATTCCTTGTAACCTCCCCACCCCTTTTATGATGAGTCTTTTCATTTTTCTTAGACTTTTCATTAGCTAGTTTTAATTGTTAGGAGTTATTTGAGTCTTTTGATTGTCTTTTGCTGATTCTATAAAAGGGGAGGGGCATGTGAAGCTAATCATTCAGCATTGTAAGAGATTTCCAAAGTAATACAAGCACCTTTGAGAGTGATTCTCATTTGTGTCTCAAAATTCCTAGTTCTATATCTTGAATTTGGCTCATTCAAGTGGTTTTCTAGGTTCTCTTCCTTTTCCAATTGGAGTGATTCCTTGGTTAAGACAAGAGAATTAGCCCAAGATCAAGTCATTGAGTGGCTCCGTGAAGGATTATCTTAATTACAAGGTCTTGTTTATCCTTGTTCTTTTTGTCATTATTCTTCAAACCATCTCAAACTATCTTCCACCATATTCACTTTTCTTTGGTTGATTCTTGTTTAGTTTGAGTTTGAGTTGATTTGGTTCACTTACCACCCACACATACATCAATTGGTATCAGAGCCAAGGCTTTTAAGTGACCCACATCATACCCAAACACATCCCAAAAAGCCACAATACAAAAACAAAAAAAAAGAGGCACAAACCGGCAATCCGAAGTCTTGAAGACCAGAGAAGCAGCACGGTGCCCCCCGTGCCACAACACACGACCGTGCCATATTCTTTTTCCAGGAATCTTCAAGTCGAGACGGAGCACGGTGCCCCCGTGCCGCCAAGCACGACCGTGCCACTCTACGTTTCTGCATTTTCTTCAGCCGAAGCATAGCACGGCCTGACCGTGCCCCCTTGCACGACCGTGCCACTTTCCCTGCTGCATATTCTTCCTTCAACGCATCTCCAACATGTCTAAAAAGTCCACAAGAAGCGACCAAGCACGTGTGGAAGAGTTAGAAGCACAACTCACTTATCTTCGAACTCAACTTGGGCAACTTTTGGAGGAGAAAAGAAAGTGGGTTCATAGCCCCACTCCCTCTCATCCTCATGAACCGGTGGTTGAATCTGAAGAGGAAGTCCATCACTCCCATGCCAATTCAAGTGATGAGGTACCCCCAAGGAGACGAAGGCAAGGAGGAAATATTGGTGGTGTCCGAATTGACATCCCCGAATTTGAAGGCCAACTTGATCCGGACTTATTTCTCGATTGTTTGCACACCATTGAGAGGATCTTTGAATATGAGGACATCCCGGAAGATAAGAAGGTAAAGCTTGTAGCCCTTAAACTCAGAAAATATGCTTCAATCTGGTGGGCTGACCTTGGAGCGAAAAGAGCAAGAAACGGGAAAGGGAAAATCAGAAGTTGGGCCAAAATGAAAGAAAAACTCAAGGCCAAGTTTCTTCCCTCTCACTATGTGCAAGACAATTATCTCAAGCTGCATCGACTCAAGCAAGGATCCAAGAGTGTGGAAGAATACCCTCGGGAGTTTGAACAACTCCTACTCAAATGCGATTTGAGAGAAGACGACTCACAAACCTTGGTAAGATACTTAACCGGTCTTGATGAGTCCATTGCTCATGTAATTGAGTTGCAACCCTATTCATCCCTAGATGACTTGAGTTCTCTAGCCTACAAGGTAGAGCAACAAAAGAAATCAAAGGGAAAGAGTGTCCTTTCAAAGCCTCTCTCTCGTCCTTACCCCACACAAAAGCCTCCGTACTACCCTCCTCGTCCACAAAATCCCCCACCTCCACAAACCAAAAACACCACTCCAACCCTTCCAAAACCCTCCACACAAGAGCCCAAATCAAAGGACAAGGTTCGTTGCTTTCGGTGTCAAGGCATGGGACACTATGCATCTGAGTGTGCAAACAGGAGGATTGTTTCCCTAGCGGAGTACCAAGAAGCATGTGATGAACATGCCTATGATGAAGAAGAAGGAGAGCACTTTGAAGAAGGAAGTTTGGAAGAAGTTGAAGAAGGCCCCGATGAAGGAGAATTGCTAGTTATCCGCCGGGCCTTGAGTGGAATTGCCACTCAAAAGGACATGGAGCAAAGAGAAGCCATTTTCACACCAGGTGTACCGTAGGAGACAAGGTTTGTTCCCTTATCATTGATGGAGGTAGTTGTGCTAACGTTGCCTCAAAGACTATGGTGGACAAACTCAAGCTACAAGTCTCTCCTCGTCCAATCCCTACACCATACAATGGTTGAATTAAGGCAAAGGTTTGCAAATTACTCACCGTTGTCTTGTTTCCTTTTCAATTGGGAAAAACTATAAAGATGAGATTTGGTGTGATATAGTCCCCATGGATGCTTGCCATATATTATTGGGTAGACCATGGCTTTTTGATAGACGTGTCATCCATGATGGCCGGATGAACACTTACTCTTTTCTCAAGGACCGTAAGAAAATCACTCTTACCCCTCTCAAAAGTCCTGCCCCCTCTCAACCAAAAGACAATCCTCATTTGGAAGTCTTCTTTACTACTCTTCTCAAATCTGAGCTCCATGAGTATGAGTCTTTTAAAGACTTGATACTTTTACAAGAAGAGTCTAAGCCATCATCTCCCTCACATCCACTACTCACCACTCTTCTACAAGCCTATCACCATGTTTTTCCACAAGAAATTCCACATGGCCTTCCCCCTCCAAGATCTATCCAACACAAGATAGACCTCGTTCCCGGATCAGTACTTCCAAACAAGCCGGCATACCGGATGTCTCCAAGCGAAACTCAAGAAGTCCAAAGACAAGTGGATGATCTCTTGTCCAAGGTTTTAATTCGGGAAAGTCTAAGCCCATGTGCCGTGCCCGCCCTCCTTGTTCCTAAGAAGGATGGTAGCATGCGTATGTGTGTTGATAGCCGGGCAATAAACAAGATCACTATCAAGTACCGGTTTCCTATTCCCCGATTGGAAGACCTATTGGATGAATTACATGGAGCCGCTATCTTTTCTAAGATTGATCTTAGAAGTGGCTATTATCAGATTCGTATTTTTGAAGGTGATGAATGGAAAACCGCCTTTAAGACTAAAGGAGGTTTATATGAGTGGCTTGTAATGCCATTCGGCTTACTAATGCCCCGAGCACTTTTATGAGACTCATGAACCAAGTTCTCAAGCCCCTCATTGGAACTTGTGTTGTCGTTTACTTTGATGATATCTTGGTCTATAGCAAGACCGAGGAGGAGCGTGCCAAGCATTTGCAACAAGTTTTAGAGATTCTTTCACAAGAACAACTTTATGGCAATATGGAGAAATGCTTTTTCTTCACTCCTCAAGTGGTATTCTTGGGTTTCATTGTTTCCGCCCAAGGCCTCCAAGTTGATGAAAGAAAGATCAAGGCTATTCAAGAGTGGCCAACTCCTACATCCGTCACTCAAGTAAGGAGTTTTCATGGCCTAGCCTCAGTTTACCGGAGGTTCATTAGAAATTTCAGCACTATCGTGGCTCCTATGACCGAGGTAATTAAAGGCAAAGAGTTTTCATGGAATGAGCAAGCACAACAAGCCTTTGAAGAGATCAAGAAGAAGCTCACTAGTTCCCCCGTTCTAGCCTTGCCTGACTTTACCAAAGTCTTTGAAGTAGAATGTGATGCATCTAGGGTAGGAATTGGAGCTGTCCTATCTCAAGAGAGGAGACCCATTGCCTTTTTTAGTGAGAAGCTCAACGATGCCAAGAAGAAGTACTCCACCTATGACAAGGAGTTTTATGCAATCATTAGAGCATTGGAGCATTGGCGTCATTACCTAGTTGGAGGTGAGTTCATCCTTCATTCCGACCATGAAGCTCTCAAATACATTCAAGGACAACACAAGCTCAACCCTAGACATGCTAAATGGGTAGAGTATCTTCAGTCCTTCCACTTCACTATCCAACATAAGGCGGGTACTCTCAACAAAGGAGCTGATGCATTGTCAAGAAGGTACTTATTACTCTCCACTTCGAGTACTAAAGTACTTGGGTTTGAAGTTGTTAAAGATTTGTACCCAAAAGATGATGATTTCAAGGACATTTTTGAGAAGTGTCTTAAACACCCCCATGGGTTGTTCAACTTAGAAGATGGGTTCCTATTCAAAGGTTCACGCCTTTGTATACCTCAATGTGGATTTCGTGAACTGCTTATCCAAGAGCTGCATGGAGGAGCCCTAGCTGGCCATTTGGGTGTTGAGAAGACTAGATCAATGTTGAAGGAACACTACTATTGGCCTAAGATGTCAAGAGATGTAGAGCATTTCATCAAAAGATGTTCTACTTGTCAAATGGCTAAGATCCATTCTTTGCCCCAAGGATTGTATTCTCCACTCCCCATTCCTCAAGCCCCTTGGGAAGATATTAGCCTGGATTTTATCACGGGTTTGCCTAGAACCCAAAGGAACAAAGACTCCATTATGGTGGTTGTTGATCGATTCTCCAAGATGGCGCATTTCATCCCTTGCCACACCACTAATGATGCTACTCAAGTGGCTAATCTTTACTTCAAGGAGATTGTGAGACTACATGGCATTCCAAAGAGCATCGTATCTGATCGGGACTCCAAGTTTCTTAGTCATTTTTGGCTAACTCTATGGCGCAAATTGGGTACTCAACTCAAGTTTAGCACTACTTGTCATCCCCAAACTGATGGCCAAACTGAAGTCACTATAGGACTTTGGGTACCTTACTTCGAGTCCTAGTGAAGAAGCATTTGAAGAATTGGGATGAGTTGCTACCACATGCCGAGTTTGCATTCAATCGAGTGCCTAGTAAGTCGACCCAACTCTCTTCATTTCAAGTTGTGTATGGCTACAATCCCAAGAGTCCCTTGGATCTTGTTCCCATTCCAACTCCCACAAAATTTAGTTGGAAAGCTGAAAAAAGAGCCAAGGAGATCCAAGATCTTCATGCAAGAGTTAGAGATAACATTGCCAAGGCTAATGAAAGAGCCATGCAAAGCGGCAACAAGCATCGCAAGGAGGTACATTTTCAACCAGGAGATTTGGTATGGATTCACATGAGGAAGGAGCGTTTCCCTTCGAAGAGAAAATCTAAGTTGATGCCGCGTTCCGATGGTCCATTTGAAATCCTTGAGAAGTTTGGGCCCAATGCATACAAGGTTGATCTACCTGGAGATTATGGAGTTTCGGCTACCTTCAATGTCTCCGATCTTAGCCCCTATTTCGATGATGAGCCCCTTCCTAGTTTGAGGGCAAACTTTCACTTACCCGGGGGGGAATGATAGAGACCATCGTGAGAAGCCCAAGGACCATCAAGCTCAGCCCAAGGAGGATTCACTCAAGCTTCAAGAGGTCAAGGAAGTTGCCAAACTTTGCCGGAAATTGGCGTTCATGCCCGAAGAGGTAGTGCCGCCTTCATCCAGAAATTTTCCGATTTTTGTGTGCACTTTTGACCTACCTAAAGTGGTCCCACAACTTGAGGCTCCACATGGTTTTAAAGTTTAAGATTTAAGCTTTCAAATAAGCCCAAGTTTGTTTAATTTGGACATCATTTGATTGGGCAAAATATCACTCAAAGATACGTTGTGCTGATCCAGTCCAGTCTGATATAGGTGCATTGTTTGGGCCATAACTTTCAAACCGCTTATCCAAATTGAGCAAATGAGCCCATTCTGGAAAATAGACTTCCAGGGCTTTCTAACAAGCCCAAGAACGCGTGATTTGCCGAGTATTCTGGAAGTTATGCTCTGTTGAAGTTGAGGCAGTTGCAAGGATTAATGCTGGGAATATGAAGAGTCTTAGGTTACATATATTGGTGTGGCTGATATTGTGCACGTTTTAGATGCTTCTAGATTGATGTAATCAGCTGCAAAAATCCTAGAATATTCCTTGTAACCTCCCCCACACCCTTTTATGATGTGTCTTTTCATTTTTCTTAGACTTTTCATTAGCTAGTTTTAATTGTTAGGAGTTATTTGAGTCTTTTGATTGTCTTTTGCTGAGTCTATAAAAGGGGAGGGGCATGTGAAGCTAATCATTGAGCATTGAAGAGATTTCCAAAGTAATACAAGCACCTTTGAGAGTGATTCTCATTTGTGTCTCAAAAATTCCTAGTTCTATATCTTGAATTTGGCTAATTCAAGTGGTGTTCTAGGTTCTCTTCCTTTTCCAATTGGAGTGATTCCTTGGTTAAGACAAGAGAATTAGCCCAAGACCAAGTCATTGAGTGGCTCCGTGAAGGATTATCTTAATTACAAGGTCTTGTTTATCCTTGTTCTTTTTGTTATTATTCTTCAAACCATCTCAACCTATCTTCCCCCATATTCACTTTTCTTTGGTTGATTCTTGTTTAGTAGTTTGAGTTTTGAGTTGGATTTGTTCACTTACCACCCGACACATACATCAACCACTTCTCAAATCCACCTTAGAGAACACACTAGAACCATATAACTCATCAAGTATATCCTCAAGGCGGGGAATAGGATATCTATACTTGATGGTTATCTTGTTGATTGCCCGACTATCAACACACATACGCATGCTCCCATCTTTCTTTGGCACAAGGAGGGCCGGAACCGCACAAGGGCTCAAGCTCTCTCTAATCAACCCTTATCCATGAGCTCATCAACTTGCCTTTGGATTTCCATGGTTTCTTTGGGGTTTGTCCGATAAGCCGGTTTGTTTGGGAGAATGGAACCGGGTATGAGGTCTATGTGGTGTTGGATGGTTCTTTGTGGTGGTAAGCCGGGAGGTATTTCCTCGGGAAAGACATGGCTAAAGTGTTCAAGGAGGGAAAGGGCTGGGGGTGTGATGGAGTGGAGGTTTCAGATTCTTCAAGGGTGGCTAGGATCCACTCCTTGAAAGCCTTGAATTCATGGTGAGAAGCCTTAAGGAGAGGCTCACTTACGGCTAGAAGCATGTCCGAATGGTCATGGCTTGGTTGGGGCTTACTTTTGTGGAGTTGGGAAGGGCTTAATGGGGCAAGGGTGATCTTTTTCCCATCTTTGTGGAAGGTGTAGGTGTTTAGATAGCCATCATGTATGACCTTCCGATCAAACAACCAAGGTCTTCCCAACAAAAGGTGACAGGCATCCATGGGGATGATATCACACCACAATTCATCATGATAGTGCTTCCCAATTGAGAATGAAATCAAGCATCTTGAATTAACTTGCACCCCCTTACCTTGATTTAGCCATTGAATGTTGTAGGGGTGAGGATGAGCCGAAGCTTGAAGGCCAAGCTTCTCCACCATAGTCACGGAAGCCACATTTGCACAACTCCCACCATCAATGATGAGGGAACACACTTTGCTTTAAATGGTGCAACGTGTATGGAAGATGTTCTCCCTTTGTTCTTCATGCTCTCCTCTTTTGGTACTCAAGGCTCTCCTCAATACAAGTAACTCTCCT